>JAGQDJ010000005.1:510877-662205 GCA_022885665.1 Triops longicaudatus
TGGGGGGGGGGGGGGGGGGGGCGCGATTTTGCATTTCTCTTAATAAAAGAGTTAATGAGTTATAAATGAGTTTTAAACGATACCTTTTTTCTCAGGATGGCAAAAATTTTTGGGGGGCCCGGGCCCCCCCGGCCCCATATGGCACGACGCCTCTGGGATTTTGGATGTCAAGAATGCAATTTTGTTACCAGTAAAGTACGCCACTTCGTTGTACGTGAAATATGCTAAACAGTGCTTATGGTGTACGACAGCTTTTATAAAAGGATATTTGCTGTAGTGGAACAAACTTGTTGAATATTTTTAACAGATTAAGAACATTGAAACTTCCTCGATCGTGGATTACTCGTGTAAAAAAAAATCAAAAAATGTTTAAGCCTGAGTAATTCTTTTGACGCAATAGATGTGGAAAAATGAAGATGTAAGCTGTATTTTGGAGCCAAAAATCTCACAGAAATATATTTCAATGTATCTCAATAAAAAATAGCAGTTATAAAATAATAAAAATTTTAGCGTCGAAATAATATAAGATACATAAAGCAGTTTTCATGTGGTTCGAAAAGTTTCGCATCCTCTCCAAAGTAACTCCCATATGCTAGATGTTGGTATACAGCAGACGTTAAAGGTTTTTTTGTAGTAAGATTCCATAAGCTTGCGATTACGGCCAGAGTAAAACTATATTTGATTGAAAATTAACGAGTCGCGATGCTAAGTCTGCAACATGCCAAGTGAGTCGCTTTGGTTACGATAAGAAATTCGTCGGTCCTATGTGCTAGGGTATTAAATTCTTTAGCTGTCATTAAAATGAATAACACATTTACTTTCATTCAATAATGTGTAATTTTATTACGAAAAGCAGAAAGCCCCGCTGTAAAAAGCGCTAAATAGCTAACCAATGATTTCTTTTCTTTCAATAAGGAACATAACCACAAACCAAACTTCAAAGTACAACAATGAATCCCCCAGGGAGTCTAAAAATAACGAATATATAACTACACCCTTGCACTTTTAAACTTGATGAACTGCATCAATAAAAGATGCTAAGTGGTCTGGGTCCATATCAGGATAAATACCGTGCCCCAAGTTGGCTATGTATCGTTTTTTGCCAAACTTGCGTACCATATTCATCGCACTTGCTGCAATTTCCTCCTAAAACTCTCCCAAATTAAGTATCTTGTTAAGTTAAACTATTCTTTTCAACATACTTTGGAGGCATAAAGCCCACAGGGGTCGAAGTTGCCTTGCAAGGTGATATTCGGGCCGACAATGTCCCGCGCTAACTGGGGATCCATTGTCCAATCGAGACCAACCACTTGGTAACCTGAATTGGCCAAATCTTTCAAAGCAAAATGCGCTCCTTTGGCAAAAATGGTCTAATTTCGATAAATTCATGTAAAGAATTAGTATAGTTAGTACATTTTATATGTCGGCTAGACAATGGGATGTTATACCATTGGGACGTCCATTCCGAGGTTTTCAAGTCGGTTATGCACTCTCGAGGCGATATCTCGGATATATGGCAGTGCAAACGAGGAAAATGTTTCAGGACCGAGGTGTTCTGCATGAGATTCGAAGAGCTGAAGCATCTGCAAGAGAAAATTTGAAGGATCATATAAAATTCAAATCTGAAGTGAAAATTTTTTTTTTTACCTGAGCTCCAGCTTGGACTTGCGCGACCATGAAATCGACCACAGCATCTGTAACAATTTTCAACAATTGGTGACTAGCTCCCTGATCTCTGTAAAGGAACGCTTTGGAAAGGGCCATTGTCTTAGAACCGCCTCCTTCGATCATGTAACTCATAAGAGTCCACTAAAACCAGACAAAATATTTGTAAGTTACGATGTAGCATTTATCTACATTCTATTTTACCGGCGCTCCAGCGAAACCCAAAAGGGGAACTTTGCCTTCCAATTTGTGTCTAGTAAGATTGATGGCCTGCATGACGTAAGCCAGTTCAACCTCAATGTCGGCATTCTTTTTCAATTTTTCTATGTCACTGGATTTGCGAATAGGATCGTGGAGCACTGGTCCCTATTACAAGCGATAAGATTTCAATCAGTTCTACACCATATGTCAGCGATGCGCATGTATTCACTCTGAGCAACGCAAATGTCGGAAAAAAGACTGAAATATCCTTACCACTGCAGGTTGCATAGTTACGTCCATACCGAGTGCTTGCGGAATAACAAGAATATCTGAAAAGATAATGGAGGCGTCTAAAGGATACCTCCTAATAGGCTGTAGGGTAACTTCGCATGCCGCTTCTGGTGTTCTGCACATGGTAAAGAAGTCATATTTCTCTCTAGTGGCTCTGAATTCTGAAAAAATAGCATTACCATACTGGAAACGTCTCATTATGATATATTACCTGGTAAATAGCGTCCAGCTTGTCGCATCACCCATACGGGAACCACATCTACTTCTTCACCTCGAGCAGCTCGTAAAATTCTGTCGTTTTGTAATTCAGGGAAATTCTAACATACAATTAGATCAACGCGCTAATCGACAAAAATGCAATGAATGCGCTTACCAGATCCATTTTCGGCAATTACAAATTTTGTTCTGGCAGTAGCTCGGCTTCTTACCATATGCTTGAGGCAGTCCTTACGGTACGATTACGCCGATGGCGCTAAACAACGTTTACTTTATAACACGCGTGTTTGTCGGCAACTGCTGCTACCTACTGTCGAATTCCATATTCACACATTCCATTTTTTCTTTCCTTTTTTTAAAAAAATGCGTGCTCAATAAAATTGCAAGCTCTTATTATAAATTAATATCCATTAAAATAAGTAAGTTCTGTAACAGCCGAATTTTCTAAAGCCTTGCCAGTTAAGCAAGGGAAAAGACGAAACCGATATCCTCTACACGAGAACAGTTATATTGTAGTCACCTTATATTGTAAAAAATCGTTTGTTCGAAAATCTTCCAAAATAAGTCAAGAAGCTTTTGAAGACTTCAGCGGGTCATAGTACATTTCCATGATAAAATATTTTCAAATTTGCGAGCAACTAGGCTTGTGGCGCCGCATTACGGTGGTTTCCATAGCTGTTTCGCAAGTACAGGCTTGTCCTTTCGTGTCGCAGCTGCAATAACACCACGTGAGTTAAAGCTTTTCCATGCGAGTATTCACACATTTTGCTCGAGGACGTGTACTAATTACTATTTTAATACTTAGAGCACGAAAATGATGAACGAAACGCCAAAAACGGAGGAATTCCGTCCTATTCCTAAACGGAAAGCAGCCAAACGTAAAGCTGCGAATACCAACGAAGAGTTTGGGAATGTTGAAATGGACACCGTGGCTGAAATTGATGGCGACCGTGCAGAAATTACTACTGAAGACGGTGCTGGCATATCAGGGACCGATATGGAAGTCGAAGCACCACAGCAGCGTCCGTCGTTCCCACCCGCAAAGCGAGAAAAGTTGGGAAGTAAGATTGAAGTCCGCAAGATCTCTATACCCGCCCATCGTTACACGCCCCTGAAGGACAACTGGATGAAGATTTTCACGCCCGTAGTGGAACACCTGAAAATGCAGATCCGTTGTAATCTCAAGACGCGGCAAGTCGAAATTCGTACTTGTCAGTCCACGGACGATATTGCCAACCTGCAACGAGCTGCCGACTTTGTCAAAGCTTTCATCTATGGTTTCAGCGTGGAAGATGCCTTAGCCCTAATCCGTTTGGATGATCTTTTCGTTGACTCCTTTGAAGTTAAAGACGTTAAATCGTCCCTGAAGGGAGATCATCTGTCTCGGGCAGTTGGGCGCTTAGCAGGCAAAGGCGGAAGAACGAAATTCACCATAGAGAATGTCACCAAAACACGTATTGTTGTAGCAGACACCAAGATTCACATCCTTGGATCGTATCAGAATATTCAGCTAGCCAAACGAGCGATTTGTAATTTGATTTTAGGGTCACCGCCCTCCAAAGTTTATGGCAATTTGCGCGCTGTGGCCAGCCGGGCTTCTGAAAGGTTTTGAAAGGATGTGTAAATAATAAAAATAATACATTTGTGAAAATTCCTTTGTTGTGTTCACATTTTAAATTTATCGAGCTAACGAGATTGAGGTCAATGGTGATCTGAAACTAAGGTCACTTTGTTACCAAGCAAATAGTGAATAATATACCCTGCATTTACAACAGAACCCGTTTCATTACACAGGCCGGGGACCAGGCAACCGGTAAGAATTTAAGTGGAGCATGAAATAACACGGAGTAGCAAGAATTGAGTGTAGTACAACGGGACCGTAAGCACAGTATGAAATCAAATGGGTTGCGAAATTATGTGATATGAAATTAATTTGCTTCCACTGTACAAGCTTATTCAGTGTTAGTTTAGTAAATGCCGAATCTCCACTGACGAGTTGTGCAAATCATAGGAGTAAGAGTTGACTCGTACAGACGTGCAATTCAAATGGGGTTGATGCTGATGCTTGTGCAAGTTGACTCGCACAACTTGTCAGTGGTAACTCGAAATAAGGCGAATGAAACGTAAGAATCCATTTTCATTGAATTGCGTGCTAAGGAGGTCGTGAAGAAGGAAAATTAGTGAACTTTGTCGAATTTATGGCTAATATTCATAGCCCCATGGTGCCATAAGCTGGAGAAACTTAAGACAGGATACGACCTCAGTAGAAATAGTCCTTACCGGTGAAAAAGAATCCTTTCGAGTAATTTATTAAACAAAAAATTCAAACGACAGCAAAAGGTGTAGTGTATTGTTGACTCGAAAGAAAAAATACCGAAGCGGTTACAAGCCTGGAATTACACGTCTGTCATGAAGTCAAATACAGTAAAACTTCCATTCTCCTGGATAGGTAACAGAACCCGGTTTGCCAGGAGAATTTCATAAGATAGTTGAATTTCACGACGTGAACGTGCCAAAACCTATTTCAAGGCAGTAATACTTGCTGCAATACGAATGAATACTTTACAAATCTTCTCTAGGCTTATAAGGCCCTTCTTGGTACTCGGCAGGAACTTCTTCTTCCAACTCCTTCTTACGATAAAATCCCCTTTTCAACAACGCTTGATTGCACTGTTCCCTCGACAAATGGGAGAGATCCACTTTATCCACCACCTCATCGTTGCCATTTAGGAAGAGGAGGACTGGAGTTGCACCAGGCACCATTTTGAACACAGCATTATGACTAGGGAAAGAAGAAGAAATAGATGTAGTGAACAGATGAGTACATTTAGTGGTAAACGAGTACCATGATTTTCGTTATTTTTAGAACTTACAAATAAGGAATGTCCTCGTAAATGAATGCCTTCACTTCGGGGAGCTTATTCAATCGTCACCCACCGCAGCTCTGTAAAATAAATAAAACGATCAACTAAGTCGAAAATCATTTCAATCCAATTTATGTCTCATTCAAAGATTTAGTTTAAAGATGGTAAAACTAGGCAGGTGCAAAATTTCCCACGAGTTTCGCAACCGTTTGAATGGAAAACTCTGAGAGATAATGAAAAGGTAATTTTTCTTTAAAGAATTATACCTCAACGCGAGCCTTGGCAATTTCTTTATCGGAAACTTCCGCGGAAATAAGCACTGCTGCAAAAAGCAGCACTGACAAGGCCTTTAGCATTTTACTATGAAAACCGCACGCACTGTGAACGTCTTGCGCCTCTTTTTGAACTAATCAAAACGATATCGCCTGAGCAAATATTTATCGTCTGCTCGCATTCAAGTGCAGGGGAGGACACGCACGCGGGCTTTTCTCATTTGTGGAGATAAGAAGAAGCCGCGCCTTCTTACAATCATTTCTACAGAACAGACAGAAGGTCGTACTTCAACAGATAATTGGCTTGACTACGTGTGACCAACCCTATCTTCAATTCGCCAATGTTAGCGAATTGAAAAAAAAAAAAAAATAATTGACGAATTGATAATTTTGTGAATTTATAAATATTATTTCCAGACTTTCCGTCTTCAACCTTTTCCGTAGTCTCCAAATGAATATGAGTTTTAGCACTAAAAGAATATAACAGTAAACCAGTCAAAGTCTATCCTACTTTACAATGTACGAGTTGTTTTCGCGTTTTCGATATTCACGGATGAAATGCAAGTAAACTGTTTGTGGCCAGCAAACATGTTGCTAACAATTTGCTAACATGTTGGAGAATCAAAAAAGGGGTTGGATTTTCTTGGGCTGGACGACGCGAAGGCGGTTACGGCGAAATAGATGGGGAGTTTGCGTGGACGTAGGGGTGAGTTCGTCTCGCCTTGCTTACCTTACGAACCAAGACGACAGGCAAAAGCGTAATACGGATCATGCAAATAAAGTTTTTGCATACAGAAGCTTTTCCTTTTATGGGATACAAACGTCGTACTACCCATAGGGGCCTTTCAGACCTTCGATTTCTAACATTTAGGCAAGAAGCTTAAAGAAGAATACTACGAAAAATTATGAAGATTTTTTTATCCTTTCAGCAAATTCGGAGTATTTTACCTCAATTTTTATTTCGTAATATAAAGACTTCTCCTTAAATTAAAAAAAATCCAAGGAATATTTGAAAAAATCAAACTTTATTTGAACACAGTCGACGAATCATTTAACGCATTGTAAACCTAATTTTACACTTTCTCAAGTTAAACGTTCAGCATTACCAAAAACATTATTCTTTTAGACTTTCACGATTAAATCTGGTCGTTGTAACCTTTTATAAGCCGCAGCTGGCAACAACGGACACTCGCTCACGTTTAAGAAAGTCAAACTACTCAAATTCCTCACTGCTAACTCCAAACTACTTACTGTTAACAAAACACACCCCGATACATCCAACTTTGTCAACTTCTTCAAGCTATTAGGCCCACACAGTTGCGCAACTCCCGCATCGCCCAACTTTCGACAATCTGATAACTTCAACAATGTCAAAGATTTCAACCCCTGAGCAATAAATTTCATTGACGTTTCTGTTATGTCTGATCCACTCAGCGCCAACTCTTTCAAATGTCTCAAGTGAGAACACGCCCCCTCTGGTCCACAAAATAATTCCTTCATCGTCGTGTCATTCAACCCGGACACATGGCTCAAATCTAACGAATGTATCATTGGAGTACTTCCATCTTTTAGCGCCCCGCAAGTTTCGCCCCCGCAACCTTGCAAACTCAACGATTTTAGCAAAGGCAAGCGCGGGAGCAGCCAAGCAAGCTGGTACTTGTTTACTGGACCCCAATCGAAGTACAAATGTGCCGGTTGTCGTCGTATAATCCCTTGAATATGAAAATCCGTCAAAGTTTGGTGTTTTACGTCAATCGTCTGCCACAACGAAGGGTCAATGGACGCCCGGTTCCATGCGCGGCACACTCGCATACAAATTAACAGCGTGGGACGATCAAGGTACCGGAAAATGTGAACCAGAACTTCTTTGGAAAAGATTCGCCTGGAAGCATGAGTAGGAGGAGCAGGATTTGTCACGGCAGGACGGACCACAACGTGCGGAAACCGGAACTGGCGCATTTGTGACGCGATGAATTTGTCAAACGCGATTTTATGTGGAGAAGGATCAGGGGGCCTTTCATTTTCGTCTTCTCCGTCTTCCTGACCTTCACGCTGATCATCGGTACCTTTACTCAAACCGAAGGGATGAATTATTTTCACCGTGCTTCGACTTTCAGTGTGGGCAGAACTTGAACTAGGGGGCGTTTCTTGTTTGATAGGAAGAACTTTCCGCGGAGTCGCTAAATTCGTGCCATCAGAGCCCTCTGTTGGTGATTCATGTTTGACAAGGACAACAGTCGGCTGCAACGATGCGGCTAATTTGGCTTCTACTAGGCTTTTTACTGAACTGGAAATCTGATCAGCAACAGCACCAGCATCGCCAGAGGGTTTGCGTTCAGGTTTGTCCAAGAATTTGATGATTGTTGCGCGTAATCGATCTTCCAATTCGGCATGGTTTATGGGAGACTGTGGAGGCGATTCTTTTCTTCGACCTTCCCACTGCGGCTCCGTTTTCGCTCGTTTCAGCTCTGGCGAATCCAGATCCGCTTGGCAGGTGGAATCGTCATACTGCAAGTCAAGTTTGCTTCTCGCTCGAAAGTGCCTTGGCTACAGAAAGGTAAGGAAGGAAAATCTATTCTACTAACTCTGTACATATTTCAATATATGAAAGTTGACGGTTTTCTGTTACATCAATTTCAGTGGGAAGATTTTATAGAACAATTCAAATTCAAAAGTGAAAAGAAAAATTTACTTTCGAGTCCAGATTATGACCAGCCGATCGACACTTCGGACATTCCCAACTGTTGGGCAAATCTTCATTAACGAATCCTTCGGATTCAGGAGACTAATCAAGAGGAAATTGATTACTATGACAACGAAAGAAATTTTGCACGAATATCAGGATAGATTACGTACTTTTTTTCTCATACAATGTACGTGAACGATTTCATAGCATATACTGCACTCCATTAAATTGCTCGGGGTAGGTTTCGTAACTTTGGAGATCGGCAAAATCACAGGTGAATTCCATCCATCAAGGCGACAAATTGAACATACGGCCGTGACTGGCAACAATGGCTGGAAATAAATTCATTTTCTATTTAGAATCAGGATACTCAAGTAATTTTTCGTTGCTACATCTATTCGAAATAACCAACACAGTCCTGATATGGGTTCTTGCCTCTAGTTTCAACTAACAACCACGGAACACTACTCAACGAAATTAATCAAATAACAAATATAAAATCTCAGCAACGCAAGGTCACGCTACACAAACAGCATTTACATAATCATAAAAATGGTACCAAATGCGGTATTATGCAAATTACTAAGTGAATAGGTTCTGTGTTCCCTGTCACTGTAAGTTACGTTAACTGACACTACGGTGAAACCGTGGTGTTCTTTGCGACGATGCAAATGTATCTGACATACAAGAGGCCGGTACGTGTGCAATGACACGATACGGAAGTAAGAAACGTAAAAAGTACTTACCATTAAACATTGCCGAGCAATACAAGTTTGCTTAGCCCGTCCAGTGCCGCCAAATTTGACCATGTCCATACAGAAGCTGCATTGTCCACAGTCTCCTCTTAAGCACGCGCTGCACTTTTTACATCTCGTCCTTCTTCTTCTCGGTTCATTCGCATCCGAGGGCGACTTCCCGCCTCCTGACACCGACGTACACGGCAGTCTTCCCTTGCCTTTGCCACGTGGGCTCTTGTTAGGAGATGGCGGCGTCGCCACCACCGGCGTAATAGCCACGTGCTTCTGATGTAGCAAAAAGACCGGTATACCGGAAATCGCTAAATCTTGCTTATCGTAGCGATGTTTCTGTACCAAAGTACGCACATCTTGAATCAAACTCAGCGGATTTTTTATCAAATCCGGAATATTTTTCCTGGACGGTGGCAAAGCGTTTAAGAACATGATTATGTCTTTCAAGCCATGCATTTCTTGCAAGGTTAGATGGCAATGGCGGTCAACAACGTAATCTTCTTCCCCGGGCAAATCCAAGTGGCTCTTGCCCAACAAGCTATGCACGTACTTTTCCAGTACGTACCACAGCATTTCGGCGTAAAATGGGTACCGGAATTTCTGCGGTACTTTGGTAGTGTCTTCTACTTGTGCAATCCTTAACTGCTTTTCAATGGCGTAACTGTGCAGGAAATTGCCCCCAAACACCAAAGAATCTTTCGGTGTGTAAACAGCGTGGATCCATCCCGAAGGGATAAAGAAAGTGTTGCCCGGTTCCAAAGTAATCCTACCGCATTTCTCAACCAAATCTCCAAAAAAGATATCCGTTTGCTTACCGGAAAGGACCCAATGCTCGTAGAGCTGCAAATTCCGTTCACTGGGTGGGATAAGCCAAAATATCTTTGCCCCTTTCAAGACATGGTACCAAACTGACGTACCGCCGAAATCGATATGGAAATCGGTATAACAGCCCGCCACAGACATGAGGCAGTACTTGCGGACTTTGGGGTATTTCATGTCCTCCAAACGGTTGGTAGCATCCATTTGCGAAGCTTTCAACAGCTGTGGCCAGGCTGTTTCCACCCAGTCGATTTCTTTTACTACTGTGGGAGGCTCGACGTAATTGGATAGTTTGGTATGCGAGAACTCTAACGAGATGACATTCAAGAGACGATCTTTTTTGGGACTTTCGTAGTACTTCTGCCACTCTTTCATGGTCATTTCGAGGTTACGTTGTGTTGAAACATCCATCACATCTAAAACGCGCCGAGAACCAACGCAAGTACGCACGTCATCAATGGTGAAATCCGGATTGGGAATCGTAATACCCAAACCAACTTTGTTACGGAAGAGCAAAGGGGTAGTTAAGCCGTTCTTCTGTAAGTATGCAACGGTGAAGTCTTCGGCGAACAGGAAGGTGAAAAATACACATATTTTATAAATATTTTGATATACTGATGTGACTTTGACTCTCACAGAAAACACACAAAACTTGACTGAAGAAGCCCTCTCGTTCGGTACCAGCCGATATCTGGGACGAACGAAAGGCTTGTAAATTCGAAAAAAATATAAACAGCTAGTATAATTTATATACTTGCATATTTAACACTTATCTAATTATTTAGAGTTGTGTACAGATCAGTTCAACATATTCCAAATTTACTCTCAATCAAGTCCTTGAAGACGAAATATAGTTGATTTCAGACCTCGACACTAAAAAGATGGTTGCGAAGACCAGCGGCACATTACCCGCCGTTAATTTAGTTAAAAAAATCCAAAAACTTGCTATTGCGCGCAGTTATCTTTTCTTGAAATTGGCAACAAGACGCCTATTCGCGCAGAAAGTCTTAAAGATTTCACTGCTATTCAAACGAGGCTAGATAAAAGGTCTTCTACCGTAGTGCAAATCAGGCAAAATAGGTAATTTTGTCAAGAAAGCTAAAGATGATAATACACTGAAATGTCGACGTGGTAATAATAACAAACAGGTTACCTTTGCCTTCCATTTCCTGGATAAAGCATGATGTAAATTTGTCCGTGCGGAGTTTTTCTTCGAGGTCGAATGTTGCGCTGCCGTCAATTTCGTCGTCGATATCTGGAGGATCCCAATCGTCTCGAAGGTGACCACGACCCGCCTTCCGTCCACGCTACAAAACAAACATTCCGCTTAGGAGAAATACCTCCGTTAAATAATAAAGACAGTAATGATAAATAGGACCAGAAATAAACTAACAGTGCCCTAGTATGAGAACACCGCGGAATTTCCCCAAGGTTAGTTTTTTAGTGGAATCTCGCTACACGAACCCTATTATAACAAACAAGCGTTTATCGCGCAGTAGTGGGAACGTATTGCGTTGAGAATGTAAAGGAAAGGCGCCCGACATAGGAAGTTAAACAATCATATTTGCCGAAGTTTTACAATCCATCATGGCATTCTATATATTGGTATTTTACTTTACATTGTATATAGACCAAAAATACAGACTTGTACGAAGTATTAAAGGTGCTTGCTTCATAATTATATGAGTTGCCCCGGGTTGATTTTAACAGAAATTTACAACTTCCTATAACGCCGAAGGCTGCTCATAAAAAAGTGTGACAGAGCCTATTCACTTAGATACGCACGTTGTACACGTTTCTTACAAACCATTTTACAAAACAATCGAACAATTATCATGAGAAACGTGACAGTAGGTCGATCGCAACCACTTCTCAAAAAGAAAGGCTTAGAATAGTTTGTAACATTACAAGAGATACAAGACGATCCAAACGAATGTAACACTCGAGTACAATAATTCGTAGTTACAGAAAACAATTGTATTTGCCTACCTGACGATTTCCGTTAGCTTTCTTGGTGTATTTCCTTTTCGCGGACATCTTATGTTAAATCATCCACCAGAGGACTGACATAAATAGTGAGACTTGATTCACGTTGCTTGTTTTTATTTGGGTATCGTATGTGATGTGTGGTCACGCCGCCATTTTGGATTCACAACAAGCAGGCGGGGCTTGTAAGGATGGAAAAGAACTAGCAAATCTAGATACAATTACTGATTTTGTACAGTTGAGTAAAATTTACAGACTAGATAAACTTCACAGTAATCACCGACTTATATTCATATATGCAATAAGTAAAAAAAAGTTATTTATCAGATTATCATTCAAGTAGGAGGAGCTAGTCATAGAGCTAGAAATATTCCGCAGCGAACGTAAACATACCTACATTACCAATTTCATCCATTGTTCGTATACATCGGTATCTATAAATAATTTAGCGGAAGGCTTTAATAAACCTTTTTCTAACAGAATTAGCCTTCAATAGCGAATAATAAAGTATATAAATAAAATCGTCCAGCCTTTTCCCAAGAAACCTCCAAATCTTAATACGCCATATTCACGTGAACTTTCTACATTCTTCAATAGCATTGTGAAACCTCTACCGAAATGGCCGCAGGAACAATGACGATATCTCCATGCAAAGTTAACAGCCATAAACCGACTATCGCGAACGTTAATACAGAAAAGATTGTTATTGCACCGAGCCGAACCATACTTTATGGACGGACGCCATCCGGAATTGCACAGTAATAATAGTATATAAATTTGTGAATTGTGGAACAGTGACCAGATATTAGCCGTAATGTACCAACCAGTCACGTTAATAATCTTAGTAATATAATTATATATTTATTAGGAAAACCTTCGCTTCCATGGTATCCGAAAGTGGATTAACCCCAGCAGAATTCGCTACTAGAGTCTTGTCGATGAACCTAGCTGATAAACTCACCCTTTTGCGCGATTTTTATATGCAAAAGTCGCCTGACTTCCGGAAACTCTACGATCCTCTCATTGCCGAAGCGGCTAATTCGACTGCGAGTGATTCACAATTGGATAAAAAGCCCAAGAAGCGACCAACGAACAAGAAGCGATTTCTGGTAAAGGCCTCCAAAGTTCGGAAGAACAGACACGTGGAAGATTTTGAAAGTACGGAAGATTATCCCGAACGCGATCTTCCCGAATTGAGTCCTATTCTGTCGCCATTGGAGGCTTCTGTTGAAGAACCACGTCCACCCTCTCCCGAGCCTCTCATAAGACCTCTGTCAGACGCAGGAGCACAAGGAACTGAAATTCCATCGGACGGTCGTCCCAATCCTAATGAAGAGCTCACAGCAAGACCTAAAGTGAAACGCAAAACGCTCGAAAATCCGTTCAGTTTTGTTCAGACCCAGAATTCTTCGGAGTTAAACCCAACTGAGACAGAATTAGATTCATTATTCTTTACTCACACACAGGCCCATTGTTCCAGAGCGACGAATTCTCCTTCTGACGCACAAAGTTCAGTTGCTTTTGAGTTGGATGAAATTTTCTTTACGCAGAGAAAACGCCGTAAGGCAGGTCAAACTCAGCGATCGGTAGATATCGCATCTGTTTCGCTTATGGGCCAGCTTTCTACCAGTGAAACAAGTGAAATAATCGACCGAACAGAGAAATCAACAGAGCCATTAACCCTGATCAAACCAAAGGGTTTGTGGGAACCAATGTCCCCCAAACGAAGTATTGGGCAAGAGAGTACTCGTACAAATCCTACGATTCATGAGCGCTTGATATCGGAAGGCAAACTAGTGCCCAATGACAAGCGACGAACATTCTAGTCAGATTTATGTTCTATATTTCGTAAGTTCTTCATGTTTTTTCATGTCGGAAAATTTAATACAACTATTTTTCGGTATTACTGGCTTCGGTTCCTGCTACTCCGGGCGACTCGCTCTGGGCTTTCTGTGCTTCCTCGGCGGCCTTCGCCAAGTGAAGCATCGCTTTGGCAGCCTTAGCAGCCCGGGCCTGCTTTTTCATTTCTTTTTCAGCCTTCTTTTCAGCTTTTTCCTTCTCTTCTACCATTTGTTTGAAACGTTCGTCTTTGGGATCCACGCTGTAGCCAAAGAATTGCCGAACTTCCTCATACAAACGGTCTTTCTTCTCCTAGAATTAGGGAAAACAGAATCCAAAATTGAGCGACATGCATTTTGTGAACATTCCGAGAACAACATCACGAGTATGTTAAAGCTTTCTGTACTTGTGCTGCTCTAGCTTCAGCTTCCTTTTTCGCCCTGCGTTGAGTTAATTCTTGCTTCCAGCCGTCTAGTTTGGCCATTCTCTCCTCAATCAGTGCCATTCTAGATAGAAAAAGGATTATATAAAAATCTTTACGTAAAAAGAAAGAAAAAGTTAAGCAGTTCAAATACCTCTTTTTAAGGGCTTCGTTAGCTTCGAATTCTTTTTGTTTAGCTAACTCAATCATCTTTGGAAGCGTGTGAGGATACGTGACATTTTCCAATTCTTTCATTTCAGAGAATTCATCTTTCGTGGGCCATAACGAGGAAGGACTTACATTCGAAGCTTGTCCATGTTTGCCGTACATTCTTCGAGTAAATCGCAGAGTTTTCATGTAAATCGTGGGTGCTTCTTGGCCGTAGATTGTAGGAGGAATGCCATGAAGTTGTTCGTAATGGTCTTTATTTAATTTGGATTTGTTACGCAGCCTCGAAATATCGATTTGTTGACTTTCTTCTTCACTGAGAAGAGCTACTTCGGTTTGCGACGCGCTGTTTGCTACGAAACGTGTAGAAACTTGCATAAATGTGCCTCTGTGAAGCACAGATGAAGCATGGTACCAAGATGATCTCACAGCTGTTGGTAAGGTATTAGGAAGCATGTCTAATGGTTTGTGAAATTAATCACAACAAGAATTTTTTTCTGTTATAATACAATCCAAAGTTCCGGGCTCTAGGAAGAGAGATGAAAATATTATAACAGGCGTAGGACAAAAATATATCCTCCACACAGTTTTCCGTGTTTACGAACTACTAATGCCATCTGCTCCACGAGACCAGAGACATCTATTTCACAGAAAATGCAATCGCCTAATTGGAAGCGCACTTCTTCGAGTTCTAAAATAAGACTTTTCAACCGAAATGTTTCCCCGATAAGCTTAAAACCTTCACTATGATGTACCTAAACTGTATTAACTTGTAACTGCAAGTAGAATAATTATCCCTACACGAAATTTTAATTAACTAGATCCGCGCATTTAATACCTAATTTTACGCCCTATCCGTTAGTCTATACTCTTGCCGATGGAAAGTCTTTTTTCTAACTCCAAAGAATACTTAAGTGTCTTGTAACATAATTAGATTTACCATAAACTGGACAGATTACTACATTTGACAAAATTCGTGATTTGAGTGCTTAATTAGGAGGCGTGGTCACTATTGAAAAGTACGTCCTTCAAGCAAAAAAGCCGCCGGTAGCGATGTTACCGGCTTTTCTTCAACAAACGTTGTTTACCTTAGCGTTTCGACTTTAAAAATAGCCTGGACAGTTTCAACAAATTTAGTGTGTTGCTTTAAAGTGTTAAAACATCAGATTTCTGATTCGACCTGGTAGGCAAAAAGAAGGAGTCTCGTCCAGGTGAGTTATTTTTATCCGTTTTACCCTTTTAACCACACAACTCGGAAATTATAAACAAAAATAACTAGAAAATAAACCTTGAACAAATAAAAGGTCTTCAGCATATTATTTTCCGAAAAAAGAGTTGTATTTATACAAAATGTATGGTAATGCATTGTGGCTTTCAACAATCAAACCACATATACCATTGCAAATAAACTAATTTCAAGTCACTCAATACGCGGGGCTTGCCCTTTGTGCGTACGGCTTGGCTGGTACTAGTTGCGGTTTCGGCATTGCATACGGAGACGTCATGGGAGCTTGAGGGAGGGCCGGATGAGGCACGTGCATTTGAGGCTTGGGTTGGTAAGCAGCGGCTTGCTGCGGTCGCTGGTGGTAGACCGGTCGCTGGAGCATTGGTGCGGCACGGTACGCAGATTGGGCCGAGTACTTGGGGTATTGAGCTCGTGGTACCTGCATTGCTGCAGGAACAGGAGCGGAATACACTTGGCTGGGATGACTAGCGGCAGGAGCTGGGGCGATGGGGTATAGCTGAGGTTGGGCGTATTGAGGTAATTGTTGAGCTGGAGCTTTGTGGTACACTGGTACGGGGTTTATGGGTGCAAAAGGTACGGGTTGACCGTAGGTAGGAAGAGGTTGAGGGACAGTTAGTGGCCCTTGGGGTACAGTTTTGGGAGTTTCGGCTGCGGGAGCAGGAGTTGCCACTACTGGCGTCACCGGCATGGGAGTTTCAACCTTGTTTTTGGTAGACTCGTATGGTGACATGGGTTGGAAACCGCCGTATTCGACCTTGGATCCGGTGGCCCCAGTTGAAATTGGTGCTTGGGTGGTTGTTGTGGCCTCTCGGAGACAGGGGACTCCAGTTGTTGGAGTTGCCACTATGTCGGAAGCACCAGGCGCGGCAGGAGCAGCGTAATGTGGTTCATGTTTCTCGGCAGGCTTATTAGCAACGACTTGCTGGGCTTCGTCACGGTGCTCTACAGGCAAGGAGTCAGAAACAGAGACTGAAGCGAAAGCAACAGATCCTGGCACAGATGATGAGACGGATACGGAAGCTCCCGTGAGAGTATTAGGACCTTCGACGATGGGTTCCAGGATGGGTAAGTTCAATGGGGACTCGGTAGTTGTCGTCGTAGTAGTGATAGAGGCGCCGCTCTCAGTAGTAGCTGAACTGTCATGGGAGACGGGCGCGTGTTGGGGAGCTTTGGGGTACTTCATGTTGGGGTGCTTCATTTGGTGTTTGACGTTGTGGCGGTAAATAGGGCGGGGCTTAGAGACAGCAGTGGTTGCATAGACAGCCGGAGCTGGAGTCGTCGTTGTGGTCGTTGTACTTGTGGCGGTAGAAGCTTCGGGAGTGACGTAAGAAACGTGAACAGTAGAATGCGCGGGGACTACGGTAGATTGCATGGAGGGTTCGTATTCGGGTTTGGTTTCGGGTTTGTTGTACTGAGCTACTGGGACAGTCTCAGGTTCTGTTTTATGTGGATGCTTGACCTTGGGGGTTTGAGGAATTTCGTACTTGACATGCAAAGGCGTCTGACCTGGTGTAGAAGGTGGCAGCACTGGCGTGTCGATTTTGTACTGATTGTTGGACATCTCTTTGATAGTAGCGAATTGCTCAGTGTTGGAGCTTTGGCCGGCTGACTCAACTTGGGAACCTTGCCAGGGGAAGATTTGTACGTGCTCCGCTTGGTGGTGCTTTTGGTAAGAGGGTTCAGCTTTAACGGCTATTTCTTGTTTGTGTTGTGCAGCTTGCTGGTAAGCGTGATGAACAGTTATTCCGGAATGCTGTGCTGGTACTTTCACTTTGACCTCTTCTTGGGCTGCCGGCGTGTAATAAATCATTTCAACCTTGGTAGGTTGTTCCTTGTTCAACTCGCGGGATGGCGCTACTGGTTCTGCCACATGTTCTGGAGCCATTGGCTGGTTTCCATGTACGGCCGCGGTTTCCGTGTGGCTGCTTAATTCATTGTCAAGTTTTTGCTCTTGCGCAGGTAGTCGCATAATTTCAACTTCTGGTGCTGGAGTTGGCAAGGGGTTTCCGCAGCACCGGACGAGACCGTATTCCCTGCACGGTGCAATAGCGCCGAAGTCGCGTACGTCAAAAATGCCGATACCATAAGGACGTGCACATTCTGCGGCGGGTTTGCAAGGGCAGATGTTCCGGTAGATATCAGGAGTAGAAGCTTCAACTCGAACTATGGGCGGTACGGGTTGCACAGGTTTGACCAAGTTAACGGTTTGAATGGGTTGGTGAGGTTGATAATAGTACTCGTAGTCGTCACTGTTTTCTTCTTCAATTTCTGCGTGGTGCACTGCAGGCATTTCTTGCACGCTATCTTCGGCCATCATGGTTGCATGTTGAACAACGTACCGCTCACCGTAAGGTAATTGCTCGAAGGGAGGATTGGATGCTGGTAAAGAAGGATGTCGCGGATGCCGGTAAAATTGATTGTAATCCTGAGCAAATGTTTGGCTGCAGACCAAGAGAAGTATCACAGCTACTGCTGGCGTCATTTCTGAGGAAAATAGCGTCTGTTAGTACGTTGGCAGTTTAGGAATTAATAGGAAATTTCAGCAAAACTTACCTTTAAGTGTTAACCCACTTAGCCCCGAAACTGTAAAGAAATTTTGCGGCACTTGTATCTTCTCCGAAACGCTGGTGATGGGTTTCTGATTCTTAGACGGATTTTTCTTTGAATTTATACCTGGTTCTTCAACCTGGAAGTACGGTTCACCTATTTTACACAGGCTGGGTTGACCTCACTTTTCGCATGTGCCGTAAGGCGCTTGAAGGCAAGAGAATGCTAAGCGGTTCGTTTTATGGGTCATTTTAACATGGAAAAGAAGGTTTTACAGCAGTCAAAAGGGTGTTGGTGTTTTCGTACGCGGTTTGGAAGATTTTATGCCTACAAGCGGTAGTTATTAGTCTCACCCGTAAAGAAGGTCATACTTTCTCTCATTGACCGGGTTCGTGAACATAGCGACAGGTAGATGTGACCTGTGAAAATGAAAGTTTGGTGAAAAAAAAGTAGCTACAAGCGAGAAAGGGATTAATTTCCATGTTACGGAGATTTTGAGACAAGAATTTGTTAGTGTTGTAAGGTTTTGTTCACCAATTAAGTATAGTACGTGCACTGATGCTCAGACCTTCCAAGAAATGGGCATGTTTACGAACGATTTTCGGATAAAACGAGATGGAGACGTCAACAAGGTTGTGAGAGGCTGCTTTGTCGGCAAATGCCGTCGAATTCATGTCTGTCTTGTAAAGAAGTTCCAACAAATCTGTCGAACTCCGAATAACGTTGCAGAGAAAAACTTCGAGAACTGTAATTTGCACATTCGTAGGCACTATGCAATTTCTGTCTGCCAGTAGCGAATAATTGACAAGTGGTGACGAGACGTCATTTAAGCTTAATGTAGCGGTGTCATCAATGCCTAATATGGCAGTGTATTATATAATTTAAAGGTGGCAGAAATGGACAATAGGTAGATCCAGCTGTGAAAACTGTTGCCTTTTGGTGAATGCGATCTTGAAATAATTCATTTCGTTTTATACGCAGGATACGATGGAGAAACTTCCGTACCTTCTTGAAGCGATGTATTCGATGGAAGCACAGTATCAGCATACCTTGTCCTTCGTACAAAATGAGCGTTTTTTTCCTATTCCGGGGCGCAATAAAGACGAAAACTGGCTGCACGTTGTAAACTTGGCAGGAAATCATGGCTACGTACCGACTAATTATGTTCACGCTATCAAAGTTGGTATTATTCAATCGTTAGCTCGTTAGTCTGTTCATACTGGGAATATATAGATGAAAGTGTCATGTGTTTTTTATTATTTGTTTTCCTGTAGTGTTCACAGGCTGTTGTTTGCAATTTCGTTGAGGAAGTCCTATCCAGCTTAGTCAAATCGGAAGAAATGTCACAAGAAAAGGTTGAAGTTATCGAAGCTCTTAAGTCTGCCAAATTAAAACTTGAAAGCTCGCCGAGTTCTCCCCGAAGATCGCACAAGAAACCTGCTCCACCGCCTCCGGAAGCAGCTGACGAAACCGTTAAGGACATTATCGACCTGCAGGCGCAGCTAAACACGAAACTGAACATTGCGCCATATTTACCGACTCCTAACTTAGCAGTTATTGACTCTCAAGTGCAGATGAATTTATCCAAAGATCAAAATTATGATGCTCTGCAAGAACCACAGGCGGATTTAGCTCATCTTCCTGACTTTTCATCCCTCATTAACTTAAATGAAAAGAAACCTGAAGCGCGTGATAGTTTGAACGACTCTTGTGTGGAAAATTCGCAGGCCACTGATAGCTCCGCGAATGTTGTAGTATCCAATCTGGCCACTGGCATTCAGCAGACAGAAGAAAACGAAGCAAGCGATGTTTCTGCGGTCTATAGTGGATCTAAGTTGGCGTTCCAGTTGGTATCTGCAGTCAGGGACGTAACTAACTTGAAGTATGATTTAGCTAAAGAAGCTGTGAAAGCAGTACTTGCCACGTTAAGTTCCAGGTACGGTGTCTTTGACTAGAGTTTTACATTCTGATTTCTTTTAAACCTTCGCAGTGGTCTTTCATCGCGTATATTGGATCTGTTGCCTTTAGTGGAATTGTCGCCCAATTTCCCGATAACGGATCTGTTAACCAGTAATGACGCTTTGCAGCTGACTACTTTAATCCGTAATATGAGGATACATGTTGCAAGGGAATCTCAGCAAGCTGGTCATTGGGTTGTGGACGAATCTGAAGTTGGAAGTATGGAAGAAACGCTGGAAAATATTATTGTTCTCTTCGTACGAAAATTATATTAGATTTTGAGCAAGAGTTATGCTTTTGACTCTCTTTGAAGCCACGTCGCACGGTTTTACGCGCAATCTGTATTATCGTATATGGCGTGCGTTAAAAATTCTCATGAACTTGGCTACCGTGGATTCGCGGACTGAGCCAAAAGCTCGCTCTTAGACTAAAACTGATTCTCTGCGTTTTTCATTAATGAACTTGTAAACTTATAGAGCAACGCGCATCCTAACTTAAGTCGACATTTCGTAGCGTCCGAGGATTACGAACTTTTTCGGGACGCACTGCAATTGCTTGAAACGCGAACGGCTTGGACAAGCCGTCGGCTTTTGCTAACATTGCTGTACGAGTGTATGCGACTCGATAAAGCATGCGTAGCACAAGCCATCAACTCTTTCTTACCCACTGAGCTTATAAGGTTCGCGTAATCACTGCAACTGAAATTTGAGTATAAACAGCTTGCTACTTTCAGAGACATAGTACCTGCAAGTGATGCGGAACGTTCGCAAAGAGCAGCTAGCTTGCTTTTGGTGATTCTCTCGACGCGTGAAAAGTTGCCAGTAACGTCTCTAGGTAAGAATTATATATTGTTTCTGCTCTCATGATTAATTGAATAAAACTTAATTTTGGCAAATAGCATATATGGGCAAAGAGTTCGTGATAAACGTTATCACGCTGATTGAAACTCACAGGGATGAACGCGTAGTAGATGATCTAGTCGGACTATTAATAGGATTGAACTTGCAATACGAGGAGAACAACAATGCGGTACTAGATGCGCTCGAAAGCTATGGGGGATCTTGTAACGGATTTACGGAAAAACTCATAGTTCTCTTCAACCGAGGAAGTAAAGATAAAAACCTTCGTGTATAAAGTATTCACTATGTTGTATTATAGGTGATCCTTTGGTAGTGTTTGGACACAGTGAAAGCACTGGGTCGAGCTCAGTATTTTTGTTCTTTTTATCCCTTTTCGGGAGGCAAAAAACGGCGGCTATTTTCTACCTGAATGATCTGGAAGTTGTGTTTGATATAGTCTTACGATTACTTTGTGATCTCTCGCCGGGTGATAAGGTAAGTAACTGTCGAAATTTTGGAGCTTATATTTATTACATTCATGAATGTTATGTTTCCTAAGTTTTCTGTGCAAGTGTATCTTCCGTACAATTAAGACTATATTTTTACAGCCATATCCATTGGTTACGATTTGTTGACACTGTTAAATGTTTTCGTTCAACAGATGAAAACGCTAGGTCTCCAACTTTTGGATTGTATGATTCGTAATACCGACTACCTGAACCGACCTTATCGTGCCTCAGATTTCCAAACTTGCCTCTCTGGAATTGTTGCGGATCAGGAAGAACTCGGTTCTGCGGGTTCGCAAGAAGATAGCGACGCTGCCTTAGCTGCCGCAATACTGGCAAAGATTACTAGTCTTGCATAAAGAACTTAGTCTTGGCCAGCATGAAAAGTCTCGAGATTAGCCAATTTTCTTCGGCTTGAAACGAAGAAAGCTGGACATGCTTCATGCCTTCATTATATCTCCTAGTCTGCACCTCCTACTATGCCTGGACATTCGAATAATAATGCTCTTTGTGTGATGAATACAGTCAGATATTGTCATATGTACTCATTACTACGTGATTGCGTTTGGTTGTCGTGTCTTGCCCGATATGATGTATGGCGAGCGTTCTCATTAGTAGCGGAGAGTACTCGCAGTATGGAATGAAGTACGAGTTCATAAAAAAAACTTTAGTTTTCTCAACCTTCCAGTTCGGGTTGATTTTCAACTATCGATAGTATCGAACGCCATGGTAGTAACCGTGTTGGCCTGAAATACCCTAAAAAGTTCACATACGTGGGTCTAAATATTAATTTTCGTTCACAAGTAAACAGTAGGTTACGTTTCCTGAGGATAAATTTTTCGTTTATTGCATTGTTAATTACACCAATCCGAGTACTGTAACAAGTACATGCAAATTACGGGGCTAGCCTTAATTATTTTTGTGATATGTTTTGCGTGCGTTCTTGTTCCATTTGAGAGAACGGGTTTTCCTTTTTTTCTATTGGGAAATTTCCATCAATCTAAAAACGTCTAGCTTGTAACTTGTGCGCGGGTATAAAAGGACCACGATCTCAACAATCAGGGAGTTCGTCAAAACAATTGGCGAATACAGACGTATCCATTTAAGAACCCGCGACATTATCTTGCAGTTAGTTTGTCTATTTACAAACTCGCGCTTTTAATCAGGAGGAAAATAATGACTTAATTTTGATGCAAAAGAAAAAAACAAAGTGATTTGTTGTGCAACCCTACTACGTGACTGAGAACCTTTGCTTAGTAGACACGTCAAGGCATCTTATAGAAGTCTTATTTGCATACTTGTGCTATTTGAAGAGCAGTGCCAGTTACGGAACTGCTAGTGCTAAGCGATAATTTCCAAATCCACTGAAGGTGAGTAGACTCCAGTCTAACTTTTTTTTGGTGACCGGGACATCAAGCTATGAAACCGCAAGTTTTGCAGCTCTGCTCAAATAAGTTTGCTGCGCTAAAACTAACCTGTATTCAATTTCTCCTGTAGATAAAATTGTTTTTCGGAAGTTTATTTCTCGACTTATTTTACACGGCGAACATTTGAACGCTTAACTGGTGAATTAAGCCTTTTTCTTGTTAAAAGTTCTACAGAGTCCCTCATGAAAGCAACTGTTTCTTAATGATGGCCATCATGGGTTTCTTCGTAACCACCGGGCAGAGGGTTAACATGGGGGTTGTGGAAAAGACTGTGCTGACCATCACCCCATGGGAAACGCTATATCAAATCGACAGAAATTTTATTATCAAGTTGCTATAAATTTTCCGCACACGTTTTACCTTGTTACGGATGCGCAAGTATTCGTAAGGAACAAACTCGGGAGGAGTATGGGGCTCAGCCTTAATTTTCACGTAGGCATTCAACATACAAAGAGCTACTCCGGGAATAGCTACGAAAAAGCTCAAATTGCGCCAAACTTTCCAGCCATCTGTAAAAAAAAGATGTAATGTTAAAAACGCTCAATTCAAGAGAATCTGCATTTTGTGTTAATGGTCTCTTCTATTTCTGAGCTTGTATACATTGTTTAAATGCTCTAAGTGATGTTGCCCTTAGACACATATTCTACAGAAAGTTTACGTGTTTAACAATACCAAAATTAATAGCGTACAAACCTTTATGTCCGGAGGTTGCAGCTGTGCCATGGGCACCAGCGTTTGGCGCAATTGTGGCCGTAAATTTGCGAGTAACTTGACGAGATAGATTGGATGCCATTTTCGATGCGGAAGGTAGGGACAGCGTTGTCGAATTAAGTTATTTTGTCTTTCATCCCTTGTTGTCAATATTTTCTAAATATATAATTTTGTCAAAATTTATCCTTATAACTTATACTATTGTTTTAAGTATTATATAGGATATTTCTTAATTATCACTTCCTTTACTTCATTGAAGATTATTGCCAAGTATGTGCTGCCTCTTGTATCGGAAATGTGGAAGTAGCACTGTTTATACTTTTTGTTATTAAAGTTGCGCGGGCCTCGAAAGTATGTCATGATCTAAATGGGCAGCTAAATCAATTTTTTATAAGTTACATGTATCTTGTTTGTGGGCAGATGTATCTTTTATTCTATGGGAAATAAAAATACACATTCCAAGGTCCTCAAGTCCGAACAGGACGACCGTAGTCACATCCAAACTGCGGAATATAAATCACAACATTCCAGGACTGATGTAAAAGAGCGTGAGCGAAATGGAAAACCTAATGCCACTGATCAAGTAATAGTTTGTGTCACATTCAGTCCATTTGAACATGTTATCTTATAATTCACAGGATATATCAAAATTTCTAGCGAATCTCAGCTTACGTTTATCGTTTAGAACGAATCCCAGTATCCGTTCCACAAATACTAGTCTTTCTCATGGACGATTGCGTGCCTCTAGGAGAAGGTAACAAAGTTTTCCTCCATTATCTGTCTGCACGACTTATGGAAGAAAATTTCTGTAAAGAAAAATTTATTTAATTTTCTTTCTATTTAGGTTGAAACCGGAAACGTTTGAAGATCCCTATTTAAGCGCACGAACTGCATGGCCTGTTTCCTTGACTGAATCTGCATTCCTTCCCGAATTTAGTATTAAAGGTATTGTAGACGAACGCAACTTCGTTGTCCATGGCACAATTGCGTCGGGTTCTTACGGAAAAGTCTTTCTGGCTGAGAAAAGAGATACCAAAGAGCGCTACGCTGTTAAAATCCTTTCAAAGTCACAGGTATTTCGGAAAGTCATTTATCAAAGTGGATCGAAGCTAAATTTTTAACGAGATTATGTCGTTCTGCTTTCTAGATTATGAAGGAAAATGCTTTACAGCAAGTGAAAGACGAAGTACGAATTCAATCCCTATGTGGCCATCACCCGTTTCTTGTTGCCGCACCGTATTTTTGGCAAAGTCGGAAAAGCCTTTTCATTGGTATAACGCCGTATAACTTTTCCGTTGTTCACGTTATGTCATCCTGTCTATTTTTTTTTTTAATCTTGCCCTGTTTTAATGTGCTTTAGTTACAGAATATATTGAACACGGAGAATTACAGAACCTATGGAGCATCTCAGGGCCTTTTAGTGAAGACTTAGCAAAAATGTACGTGGCAGAGATAACTTTAGCTGTCGGTAAGCGCACGTATAGCTCGGTGAATCTTTCCTGGTGAATAACTGGGGATCAATTAGATTTTCTTCACAATGCGGGTGTTATCCACCGTGATATAAAGCTTGAAAACCTACTTGTTGACAGCATGGGTCATGTACGCTTGATTGACTTTGGTTTAGCCAAATGGCTGAAATTGGGTGGTCGCACATCCACGTTTTGTGGGACGCTGCAATATATGGGTAAATATAATTTTTGTACAAGCTGTGTCTGAATCTCTGCGTTTCCGCTAAGCACAGTGGAACGATTTTTTTATTTTCTGAATAAAATGGAATGTCGACCTTTGGACCGAAATCGTCTATAAATATGATCTCTTGCGTGTCTTTTCCTCTTTTGCAGTCAGATTTTAATGTTGGATAATGTTCGTTTTTATTTTATTTTAGCGCCAGAAGTTCTCACTATGGACTCGTACGGACACAGTGCTGATTGGTGGAGTGTCGGAGTCATCTTGTTCGCTCTTCTGGAAGGCAAGGTAACTGATTTATTATACTTTTGTATTTTTTAATCTGCGTGTATGCAATTTCACTTCGGGTTTCTGGCTTTATCGTTGCGAGGTCACTCTTGATTACACATCTGCATTACGTCTAGTTACAGTAGAACTTCGTTTCTGTCAACCCGGATTGTGGTAACTGCCCATTGTTTGAACGACTTTTGGAAACATTTTACTTTTTTAACAGTGTTAATTTTTATTAAATTTTTCATCCGGTAGTTTGCGATTTTCTCATAAAGATTTCGCAGAGGTGTAACTAATGCCCTTTATTTCGATTATTTTCCATTTTTTTAAAATATCCCAGTACATTCATAAAGTGAATCCGATTTTGTCAACTCTCCTACTTGTCAACTACACCCGGTTACGACTGGTTGACAGAATCCTAGTTCTACTGTATTTTCAAAATTAGGTGACGGTTTCTCTCGAATATTAAAGCGCACTACTCAAGGAGCACCTGTGAAAAACTTGCCAAAGGAGATGCAGAGTTTCTAGTGTATTGTACTCCATGAATCCGCGTCCATTTGATGATATGCTTAGTGTATAATTTGCAAACCCAGAAATTCTGTCCGTTTGTCGTTACAATAGGAAGTTTAGTGTATTGTAGCAAGCCTTCACGAAGCCGTTGAGTAGTTCCAAACGTGGAGCAATTTTATGGTTACTCAAGTACCGTATGCTTAAAAGAGCACTGTTTCCTTTTTTCGTAACTGGCGGGGAAGAGTCTTGTACTATTGAATGTGTTGACGCCCTCAAAAGCTGTCAAACTAGTTGTTGCTCACAAGTAACCAGGAAAACGATAACGAAAGCTGAGTAGGACCTTTTTCGTCCTTGTTCATAAATTGGAAATCGTGGCTAAATTTGGAGTTGCAGTCCAAGCCAAAACTGACAGCTTAGGTGTTGCGAGAAGAAAAAGCCGGAAAGTGTCGTTTTACTTTCTTTCTCGATTGTCTTTGTGAAACCCTTGTGTGAATGGTAGTCTTGAGAACTAAAATGTATAGAATGATGCAAAGCAATTACTATAAGGCCAGGTAAGACTTTATTGAACGCAGGATAGTTCTGAGTCAATGCCACATAAATACTGGAAAAAGTGGTACAATAAGCAGATCATAGAAACTCTTCATATCAAATCATAATATCCTCTTTTTGTTACTACAACCATTATTGCTGCCGAAATTGTATAATATTTTCTCTGCATCACAAAGCAGCTTTCAAAACTTTCATTTTCTTTTTTTTTTCTGATCAAAAACTAAAGTTTTCCTCGCCGTGCCCAAAAAATATATATAAAACGGTATTTCAAAAGGTTAAAAAAAAACATACGAAGAAAAAAAATTAGAAATTTACATGATTTTGGAGACAACAATTCATAGTTGACACTTAACATTCTCCACTTTGTAAGATTTGCTCTGCAGTGCAGAAATTTTAGGAAGGAATAAGGTGAAGACCATTTAGAAATAAGCTTCCCTCTTCCTTCGGTCTTCATGATCGTCATGCTTGGGAGATTTGTACGGCTTATCTTTTGTGAGTTTGGCTTTTTCTAGCTTGTCGGCCTTCTCCAGCTTCTCAGCTTTGCTGACCAGTTTGGGTGTGTCATCCTTGGCTTGGTCGTGTTCTGCTTGCGCTTCCGCGGAATGGGATTCCTTACGGGCCTCACGTAAGTTGTTCAGTTCCTGGGAATCGGCATCGGATTCAGTTTTACGACCAGCTTCGGGAACCTCGAAGACTTCCTGGATTTCGGAGGAGCGCTCTTGCGAGTTGGAACTGAGTACGGGGAGAACCTTGGGTGCGTCGATTTCCTTGGGCGTGGCTTCGGTGTTCTTTACGGCCTCAGCTTCTTCCACTGGCACACTGGTGGCGACAGCGACGCTTTCGCTCTCTTGAGCCACAACTTCTTCAACTCCTGTCTGAGCTTCTTCTACCTGCGGAACGCTGGGTGCTTCCTCTACAATGGCGGCAGGTTGTTCAGTGGAGATTTCGTGGACTTCTTGAACCGACTCTTCCTTTTCGGTGCTGACTTCTGCGTTATTAATAACTTCCGTCGTTTCTATGTTTCCGGTCTGAGGTAAGACGTCGCTAACTACCTCGGAAATGACAGCGGCCGCGTGTTCGGGTTCAGCGTGGGTTTCTTCAGCGGCCGGGACAGGTGCCACCGGTTCAGCGTGGGTTTCTTCAGCGGCCGGGACAGGCGCCACCGGTTCAGCGAGGTTTTCATTCAAAGATGGTTCAGCCGGTAACTGGGGAACGGGATCAGAAAGCGACTCTTGTATTTCGGCCTGTTTGTTTTCGGTGTTAGCATCGGCATGGGTTTCAACAACTGGTTCAGGAGCGTGCTGTTCCTGGTTGGTGTGATCATCCTGAGGGACAGGAACAGGTTCAGCCGGTGCTGGGGCAACTTCGGCGTGGGGAAGATCGGCAGCCGGTGCTGGAACGTCTTCGGGCTTTGTTTCAGCCGGTACTTCAGCGACCTCTGCCTTGGCAGGGTCAGCTACTGGTACGGGAACGGTTTCGGGCTGTTGCAGATCGGCCTTCGGTGCCTCAGGAATTACTTCAGGCTTAGGGTCAGCGACAGGTACCGGACTCTCTTGAAGCTTTTCGCTTGTTTCGGGCGCTACGGCGGCAGGCTGTACTGGTGCGGCTGGTTGAGGAGCTTCAGCTTTGAATGCAGCTGGTTCTGACAGAACTGCCGGTTTAGGATGTTCGGTGTTGGCGTTACGGGCCGCGGGAGCGTCAGAAAGGGCAGCGTCAGCGTTTTTCGAGTGTCGGACGTTTGAGTATTGACTGATGACCATGGGTAGACCCTTCGTCACTTTGCCCTCGCGGCGGGCCACAGGAGCCGACAGGGCCAAGGCTAGAATTGTGGTGACTATAAATGCGCGTACGAACATTGCCATGGTAACTATCTGGAAAAGCAACAAGAAAACAACCGCAATGAGGTCATGCAAAAGTATTTATAGTCGCGTTCTTTGTCACCCAAATGGCAACACGAAGATCAATAAACCCGTTAACGCGTATAGGAAGGCCGAGTAGTAGTTTAAAACGATTTTTGGTCCTGCACTTCTTTGATAGAACAGACATTAATATGTCGACAGAAATTTTCGACACTACGCAAAGACAGAATGCCGTGAGTACAGAATCCCTTTTATATGGGACACTTTTCTCTCGTTCGGTAGAAGTAGTGCATCACTGCGCAGTATGTCCATGATAAAAGTTACTGGAGTATTAGGAGGAATTATGGCAATGAAGTATCACTTCTTAACTTTTTAGTGTTAGTGTAGGCCGAAGCTTTTTATTGGTTGATGTATTTCGTAAACGTATAGTAAATACAGAGAAAACAACAGACTTTGGACTAGTATTGCTGTATTATGAGTACCACATTCATTCTATCCTGTCGTAACTTTTTGTTTTGTGTGTGTGCTCAGCAGGGAAGGATATGGTTTTCAAGCAAAGCTTTCGGTTATTTTTCTGTGATTTCTCATACAAGGAGAAGTGATAAGAAAATTTCGTAACATCCTTCCATCATCCTTCCCAAACCGGTAGCTGTGTCGCAAGTGTTACGCAATTTTGGTGGGAGGAGTTTCGAAAGTCGGAAAGTTGTTAGTTGTGCTCTACATACGAACTAGCCTTTTTGGTCGATTAGAATTATCGCCATAATGACAAGTGTGGGGAAATTTTACAAAACAATTTTGGTAACGATTTCAGTGCGTCGAGTAAAATGCAAAAAACTATTTCGATTAATATTGTTCGTTTTTGTTTAGGGTCTGGATTTAGAAGTGGAATTATGATACAATTAAAAGCTGTTTTGCAACTAAAGAATTAGTTGAAGTACTCGAGTTCTCATCCGCCGAATTAATTAAACTTGTTGGATTTGCTAGGAGTTCAGATTGTTGCACGTGTAGCTAGAACTTACATTCGGTCGTTAAGAAGTTATCAATATAAAATTCGGTGGTGCCTAACAGCTTCTGGGACCAATTTGCCTTCGTTTTAGTGACATCATCCCCGGATTCACTACCGACCTTCCTCTTACTCCTATAGACCATTTATGACCACTTCTTGCACATTTTCTATCTTATTTCAACTCGTGGTTGTTTGTAACTTGATCATATGGGGTTGACATTTTCGCGACTGGGAACTCCGAGGTCGTCGTACCCTTGGTTGGAATTGACCTGTATTGTTGATATTTGACTTTAAAGGGGTTAAAAAGGAAACCAGTATACGCGAAAGGGTTTTACAACTCGTGAAGCAAAATTAGTGGAAAACGAGTACCAAGGTCATCTGCACCCATGTTGGGTCTTCTTCCGCTGAAATATTGAACAAAATGTTCTTACTTGACTGTTGACCTTCCGAAAACCAGTAAACAAGGTCTATTTTTGACATTTTTACGAAATTGTACCCTATCAAAGTTACCCCGAACTGTGGCTTAGTTCATAAACCATATTCCGATAAGGCAAAGGCCCGTGAAGCTTTTTACAACCGTTTCTCCCAACGAAAAAGACACCAAGGAGAGGTAGCCAAAGAGAAAATTCTCTCTTGGGCAAGATTCTATAACCAAACCCCTAAAGGAGAAAGGGATGCCGCCTATGTCGAAAAACTTTCTACAGCATATTTTCAGGCTTGGCTTGGCGGCAGTGAGATATTTCAGATCTTTTTCAAGGTTTTCAGCCGCAGCTGAAGGTTTGACTTGACAATGTACGAAAAGGAAAACAACTAAAAAGAAAAGTGTCTTGCCTAAACTCCGCTATTCTCTTGCGTGTAAATTGTAACGTGACCTAAACAATTCTCTGCTTCCGTGCAAGGTGGAGAGGATTCCTTTCAGTAGAGAAAGGTGAAACGACCCACATCTGGGTAAAACTATGTTCGACCGATGAAAGTGTTCCTGCATTGCTCATCTTTTAACCCACTATTTTGTCTGTAGTTCATTAGGTACGCACATGTTAATTGGATGCCATACACTAATAAGATATCTCGTAGAAGCACTTTCGAAAAATTCTGTCATTTGTCACGTTTTGAGCTCACGATTATTATCTACCTCGCGGCATGCACAGACTTACGGTTAATTAGCGCAATTAGACCTAGTTGGAATGAATTGTATAGTACCTAGCTGATTTAATATCCCCCTTGAGCGAGTATCGAAGTTAGCTCTCTTTATGAGCTTTTTTTCATAGTGTGGTCAACGAGTTATTCAGCCCAAAAATATATTTTTATGACAGCTTTCTTGTGCTTTCACCTTAAAAATGACCTAGAACTGTCTTACCTCTCGTCTTTCCGCATTAAAGGAGGCTAAATAATACAGCAATCTTGGGCATAGCATTATAATTTTATGGCAACGTGTTTGCGGTGTTAGGCAAATCGAAACACTAGAGACTTATCTGAATGTTGAATTTCTAATTAAAATAACTTTCGAGTGAAGTATTTCTTAAGCTGCGAGAAGTGGTACGGCATGCACGCAAAAATTGCTAGATTCATTTATTGAGGGCAGTTGTAATGGTCAGGTCAGCACCAACGAAAGTCTTGAGACGGGCTTTTTCTTAACATTAAATTTTTCTCTCACGAAGAAAGGTTGCCTGTTTGATTTAGTTAAAAACTAATTTTCAGTTGAGAATCATGTCTTAGTTGTTATGCACTCTGATCGAAATAATTTATAGTTATTGCTAATTTAGTTTATTTATTTCTTAATGCATTTTTCAAAAAAAAGAACAGCCGCTACAGTGTACATGGTTTCAACTGCTTGTCACCATTCTGTGATCACTTTTCAGAATATACCGAACCACTTCAAGGTGATATACTTTTAAGTGTCTGACAGATTAACACCGAATGAACTCAAGATTAAAAAATGGTAATTATGGTTGACCACCGTATCCTTCTGTACGCGGACATGGAAGGTGACTCCGTTTAGTAAAACAAATTTTGAAGTAAATTCGCAATAATTTTGCCAGATATTCGCTTGAACGGCACTGAATTAAGTACCCTCTCGTTGCAGTCTTTTCATTCACTAAAATTTACATTATGTTCTTGATAGTCCTATTTTTAGATAGCAACTTTGAACGGTTCACAAGTCTTTCGTACTGAGTTTTCCAGAAAAGTACTTATTATCAGAGTCTAAAACGGTAGCAAAACAGCTTGTGTAACCACGCCTGTATGTTTTTTTTTTTTTAAAATAAATTGCACACGTAAAACAGGGTTCGCCTTTAACTACAGATTTTTGTCACTATAGGGTAACGGAACTATGTCAAACCTCTTTTTATAGTTATACGTGAAACAGAATTATGTTACCTTGTTGTAAAAGGGTTAAAGAACTCCTTCTCCCCTTAGAGCGCTATATGCAGGGAATTTTCAACTTATTAATGGTCACTCTCACTTGTCTCGAGTGTGGACGTTGGTGCACTGAAGCAGGACAGCCAAGGAAACTCACTTTTATAGGTTCCCCGCGGTCCAGTGTAAGTGTAAACAGTCAGCGTTGCATTGGATGTGCGATAGGAATGAAAAGGAAATTTTAGAAGGAGGTGGTTGTTCGACTTAACTGTACCACCTTCTCTTCTTTCTCCTCCCTCCTGTAGCTCATCTTCCTTTCCGTTTATCATTTCAGATCCTTTCACGTTTAAAGCTTAGAATTCGAGAGCTAATTCACCTTTAGTTCACACACACTTCCGAAATTTCCGGCTTGCAATTTTGGATACGACACATCCGATATTGTACAACTTGATGGGCAAAAAATCTTGTCTTGTCTTGGTCCAACCTTGACCAAGGTGAGTAGGTTGTTGCTCGGTCAAATTAAAGAGGCAGCTGACCTTTCAAGTACTATATTGTAGCATACTGAACGTTTAAGTACGTAAATGCACATGATGGACTATTTTTCGCTGTTTCGTGTGCGACTTTTGAAAACGGAGCTAACAAAAGGTAATTGAACGTAGTTGAGCGTCGTATGAAAGGTCAAAAACAGAGATGGTTGGTTTTTACGTAACAAGAGTTATTATTTTGCACCAACCTTTCAGATTTTCCCAAATGGAGATCGTGTGAATATTGAGCTTAATATTATCCATCAATGGGATTTCTTCAGTGGGTTTACGAATTAGGTTTCGTTCCTTGCGTTCGAGAGGGAAAGTAACATGCCTGATGATGACGAAAGAGATTCTCACGTTCTTAATTAGTTCCCTCTATTGTGTATCCATGATTCACGAGACGAAGACAGCCACTCTCGCTTTCAGTGGATGAGAGTTTACATTTTTGATAAGTTTTGTGACCTACAGGGAGTTATTACTTAAGGTCATTTGGAACCTTTAGGCTGGCCAAGACTTTTCTCCATTTTTTCTGTGCCTTAATTTCTGTTGAACTGTAAGCTAAACAAGTTAGCCTTTACCTTCCTTGTCTGCGCAAAAAAAAAAAAAAAAAAAAAAAAATGAAAGACGAGTTGTTGCTGCCAACCTGTCTGTCGAATATATCGTAGTGTATATCCTGCTCCACCTGGGCCGTCGCTTAGCGTTATGTTTATTGCGTATGTAAATGGAACCGGTCTTGGAGCGAAGCATGGCCTTCGGGAACCTTTGGAGTTGTCTGGCACTAGCACGGTGTACTTTTTGTGTTTGATTCAGAATTCTAATTATTTCCTTGGATTTTTTTGGGTGAAGAGCTTCGGCATCTCTACCTTTTCGTTGTAGGTACCCGTTTTTTTTTCTTTTTTTTTGTGTATGTGCTTGGATATATGAGCGAAGGGCATTTTTCACGTTAGCTGTAGTATTGTATTCGATCTATCGATGGCCATGACCAAGTAACGCGGGATGGCACTGTTATATAGTTTACCTTACCCAAGAAAAGCAAGAAACGAGAAAGGAAAATGAAAAAGTGAAACAAAGGTATTAAGCAAAGGGGCAAAAAGCTGTTCGTCAGATTTAAATGAGATTCTCAAGAAGGGCGAATGTGGATTCATTTCAGTTTCAGTAAATTTTACAACCAAATTGCACACATTTATTAATTTTGTATGGATAACCGAAAGTTTTTTATTCCATGAGAATAATCTCGAGACCTTTTTTTTTCTTTCATCGGCGTGAGCTTTGCTCATTGCCGTTGCCCGAGACCTTTTAATGAACTGAAGGTTTGAAAACATTCGAAGTTCAACCAAGGAATTACGAACTCTTTGAATTACGATATTTTGAAAGAAACTCGTGTGACGAGGTTGAAACGAACATTGTGCACCAAGTTGCGATAAGGCAATCAAGAATGCTATGGTTGCGGGGTTTAACGGCAAGTGGCACCGTTTATCGTAAGAAGTTGCGAAGAGCTGGAAAACTGAGCGTTAGAATTTACCTTACTTCGAAAAATGCGTGAGTGTAAGTTTTGCGGTTATCTCTGCTTTACAAGAGTTATTATATTTCTATTTTTTTTTCCTTGTATGAAAAAAAAAAAACTGGAATGGATGACATTGAAACTAAATGCATAAGCTTTCGACCTTGTACCGATAGAGGGGGCAACAATGGAGATGAAAAGAGAACTCTGTGCCAAATTGTTCGATTTGCACGTAGACAGCTGCGCGTGTTATTTTCAAAAACTTAGGACATTGAAGGGTAAAAACAGTCTTAGAGCTTACAACAATAAAAATAGGTGAGGGTGTATGAAAATCTGTGCTTCTGGAATCCAAAATTGGAATTTGAAATCGAAAAAATGAAAATGATATGTGAGAGTTTAAGTAGAGGAATAGTAAATTCGGTTTTAAAATTCATAGGTACGCATTTTGTACGAGATTTGACACTGCGAACCGGGGAAGTTAAGTCGGTTGAAAGTTTCTAAACTGTCAGTGTTTACATTATAAGAAGTCGAGTTCGACTCCCGAGACAATTTAGAAAATTCGAGTTTCGGATGAGGATAAGCTCAGAATTTCGTGGAAAAATAGAGCAAAGTAAGTTTTATACATTCTGACAGACACATCTGGTAGAACTTGTTGTGTCTTGGACGGATTATTTGCTTTGAGCTTAGAAATCATACACTTCACTTTTTTGTATAGAGGTATGTTGAAAGTATTGGTCTTGTATTAAGGAGATATTTGGCACGTACGAATAGTTAGATATCATGTTGAACTGTTTTGCGTAATTCAATGCGCAACTGTTTTATGTGTGTAATAGAACCGCAAGTCCCCCGTGTCATTTTCGTGGGCTCAACATGCTCAGACTTTCTACCTTTGCATTGCGTACTCAATGTGGAAAACACTACAAATACGAAATTCCAAGTTTTTTAGGTCAGCTTTTAGGAGTTATTTGGTAATTAAAGTTATTCTTTTCGTTGAAATTACATGTAAAACATAAAACAATTATTCAACTCGGAGTGATTAAGAGTAAGCACTTCTTAATCCATTTAGTGCTGCTGACCTTCAGTGTTACGTACTGAAGCATGATTGCATCCTAGATTAACCTTACGTAAGCCGAATAGTTTTTTGTTAAGTATTACATCAGAGTAAATAATCTTGATGTCATCTACAAATATTAAAATTATAGATTTGCATTGTTCGATAAGTGTTATGAATAAGTTTGTCCTAAAATTCGTAGCCTTTGTGTGACTTTCATGTTAAATGGTGTTAACGTTAAACGAGGAATCGCTACATTCGACACTGGGTATATAAAATTAATTTTTTGGCTTATCTTGCGGTACAGGAACAGAATCTTGTGCTTGTTTGCTTTATGTGCATGCATATGCAGTAAATATAAACCTTTCAGAATAATATGTCCACTGGTAATTGATGGAGAGCACTTAGACATATTACATTTTATCCCTCCACCCCCTTTTTGAAAGAATGTGGGTAAAAATAAGGTTGTCCTACATTTCGGGGATCAGTTTTCGTTTCACCCGAGAAAGAATTATGAGTCGACTTTCTTTAGTTACTTGTATCTCTTTGAACATTTGCATACCTTTTTCCTTATGAGGATCTTGCATGTTGAGCTTGTGCCCTTTTATATCACGGTACACGTATGCACAAGGACAAAACCCGGCTCGCTTGCTGCGGTTAAAACTGGATGGTTGACATTGACATAGACTCGTTCTTTTTTTCAGGGTTAAGCTTAATTTGGTCAACGGAAGTAGGATATGGTTGACACTCTGATATATTTTAGTCTACTAGACTCAGAAATATTGCGTTTAGAAATACCCGTTTTATGCGATTTTGTCCTATCATTTTGCGCACATAAAAGCCGCGTGTGACGAGTACCTCACTTAACTGGTCTAGTATTTCAAGACTTGTTATCTAAGATACGTGTGCTGGATTGTTTTAAGCTTTACTAGGAAGAAAGCACAAGTTTTTGAAAGGGTGGAGTGTAAGCATGGAGACCAAGTAGGGTTATGTTATGCTTGTGTGCATATTTTGTTTGTCATAAAATTGTATTTTTTGTTTCGCACAGTTGCCCTTGTCATCGTGCACCTCGATTGAGGAGGTGCGGCAGTACTGGAAGCAAGGTGGCGATCCAGTACAGCAATCTACGTTACTTACACCTGCATCTAGGCTGTTACTGAAAGCATTGTTACATGTTGACCCCCAGGATCGATTGCGGAGTCTCCGTGTTATGCAACAAAGTGCCTTTTATCACAAATTTAATTGGGATCGTTTGCGAAGCAAACAAGTAAGTGTAATCTATTTTTGTTCGTACCCGCAGTAGTGAATTCTGGCCCTCTTCGCCACATGTTATAGTTTCACTTACTCAGATTCAACATATATTATTAACTAGGGTCAAACTTTAGCCATTTTTACTTAATTATTTTAGCAAATTTGGGTAGCTCCAATGTATGTGTATGTAACATTAATTGGGCTCAAAACTGCTTTCGAACCTCGCGCTGCACCTGCAACCCACAATTCCAGCTGTCGCTACCTGTCGAGGGCTTTATGAACTAGACTGTAAACTAGGCTTAGGTGTACCGCGCTTTTTTTATCGACAGAAAGGAAGTTTTTAAGAAATTGGGCTGCCCAAGCTTGAAGTCATTCTTGGGTAATGTGCTAGCTTTTTCTGTTATTCATAATTGAGCGTAGTGCAGTAAAATGTTACGATGTGCAAAGGCAAAACTAACAAAGAACTTAGAACGTAATTGAACCCGTCTGAAATCGACTGTTAAAATTGTCTATAGTATTTTATGAAACTGGTTTGTATTTGGAGGTTATTAATTTTCTTACAAAGTAAGCGTCAAAACTTTACGATTTTATTATTCTACCTTCGCTTTAGTCTTTTTTTTTTTCTCAAACGCGTGTGCTCTTTGTGATGGCCAATTTTTGAAGCCCCTGGATATCCTTAGTTCATTGGTTGTCATTGCGTCCAGTTGCCCTGCGTCCCCGTCATAAACTCTCTCTCTTTATATCAGTACAAAACAATATGAAAAGAGCGCAGCAATCGTTGGATACTAAATGGGGCTTTCGGTCATTTACTTTCAAACTGGGCCTTCTTTCGCATTAGTAAAAGGGAAACTTTCTTATTGAGTGTCGTAGAACAGGTAACGGACTGAAAATCTGTGGCGTAGCAAACACATTCGTTCGAGTTATAAATTTTCCCTTTCAAAGTTGTGGTAATGTTTCTTCAGTTATGGGAACTAAATTCGGACTATTGAAAGTCAGCGAAAGACCTAGTAAAAGCTCGACTTACTACTGCACTTAATAAGTTGCTTTGCTGTTTTTGCGTTCGATGTGGACCAACACCCATTGTATGAAAAACGTATAGTGAATACTAACACGAAAGTATACAGGCCCGTAGCCAGGGGGGAAGTTAGGGGGTTAACCCCCCACCCCCGGAAATTTTTATTTTATAATAGTGAAGATAGGGGAAACCCAGATGTCCAATAAAATTGTATATTGACCCCTTCTCCCCGAACCGAAATCCTGACTACGGGCCTGAACATATGCATCATGAGTAGCAGATTAAATCCAGCTGATGTAGCTGAAACGAAGTATAAGATCTTATCTATTAAAATTGCGCTAAATATTAATTAAAAGTAAAAGAAAATAGTAACATACGAATACAATAAACAAATCTCAGAGCAAGGCAAGAAAATGTAAAGCTAACACGCATACTGTAGATTTGTGTGTCGAGAATGTCGCGGTGTATTTCGAGTTGCTTATAGTGGGGAACAACGTAATACGGGCACGCTTCGCAAAATTAGGGGGGGGGGGCAATGTTTAAGTGGGTTGCGTGTGCAAGAGAGCTCTCTCCCACAAGGATTGTAATTCATCTTCCGTGGCAAATTGCCGTTTCCAACGTGAAAGTTGACTTCTAGTAATTCGTCCAACTGGGTATGAAAACGGCCGCTCAACTTCAGAAAATTTAGAACTGCACCTGTATTACTTGTTACCCAAGAAATCCGTCACACAATCCCTAACCCATAAACTTATTATTTCACTTTTTCTAGCCATTATTCATGTCGACTTAGCTTTTTCAGAAATAATACATATCCAACAGCTAAACTACCGTCACTCACTTTCTTTATGTGTTTCTGTGTAAAAGGGCGCGAAACTCAATTTGGGTATCAATCATGCGCTCTTCTGCTTATTAGAAATAATTCGTTGCCGAATCTCTAGTCATTACCATTCTTGCCTAGTCTACTTGCCAGCCTTTTTCTTTGTCTTAGCTCAAATCATAAGGTCGTGCTTCAGATTTGTCATGCCTAGTAAGCTTTCGTTTTTTAAATAATGTTACAGCATGATGTGTAAACAATACAGAATAATGTTTAACTTGTTGCTCGAATAGACGATAAAGAATAAAATGAAATAATTCTCAGTTCATTAGGGCGGATTTATAAGCACTCAATCTTTGATTCACTTCCTTCGCATAAGTTGATTGACAATATTAATCGGATTCAGCAATGATTGCGTAATACATAAGTGTAGTTTCGCTCCATCTTTCTCGATGTGATCATCCTCTACGATAATTAAGCTAACAAGTCCATTTATATTCCCTTGGTGGCATGTCTGCCCCAACTTTAGTTCCTACCCTACCTTTAACCCTATTTTCCCATCAGTGTAAGAACGTTTGAGGACAAACAAGGCCAAGTTTTAGTACGTGTAATGTTTCCGATGTTATATTTGTTTTTGGAACGTATTAGATTGATCCGTTGCCTTTGTTGCAAGCTCAGCGGCAAAAAAGGCGGGAAGCCTCTGGTGGAATGCTGGAAGATCCCTTTCCTGACTTTTGAAGCTGTCCTCAAGATGGCGTTGGGGTCATGGTTGCGTGGTTTTGTGATACCGAGCGTCTGACAGTATCAGCGACCGTAAAAACTGTTCGGGTAGTTGTTTGTAAATGCCAAATAAAAGTTTCATGATGTTAGCAATTAGCTGTACTTGTCCAAAGAGAAAGCTATTAAAAACGGAGTGCATCCTACCTTTTTACGTTCTTGAGAGATGGGTAAGACGTTTTTACTCCCCAGAACCTACGTGAAATGAGTCCTTTTGGGTATACGTTTCGTCATTTTAGCGAAATGATACTCTTCATTCCTCCGCCCACTGTGCACGGCAAAGAAATGGCTTGCTTTTCATAGGAATTCTTTGGGGAGGGGAGCAAACCCAGGTTTACTTCGAAAGAAAAACCAATTAGTGATCTGTCAATCAAGATCAAGAGAGGGCCAACACTTCTATCTTTCGTTGGTCCTTCCGAAACTTTCTATACCGTTAGCTTCGGGGATTAATTATCATAAAAAGGAAGACAGTCCACTAGGAGAGGACTCGCTGTGAGCAATTAGATCACAAAAATTTGTCGACAGTGACGCTATACAGTGTAACCTCCCCAAACCGTTCTCACTTCCATTAGATAACGTCATTTACTTCAAAGCAGCAAAGATCCTTGAATACCGGGGCCTAATAATTGTAAGGTTGGAATTTTCATTACGAAACCTTACCTCTTTTCCGTTGAAAACCGCTTCATACGTCTGTCAACGTTGCATTTCAGCAACTATTTGTGGGTATCGAAGCCCCAAATGATAGAAATATGTGCCATCTGAGCCCGAGGGTGGCGACGGTCAGGTTTTTGCAATATCGAGGAATCGAATGCGAGTATTTAGCACACAACGTCGATTAAATCTGATCCTGTCAGTGACAGGGTCAAATATTCTCTTCAGAAAGATCTCCGACACTCGTTGATATACGCAATTAATGCTTAATGCTTTATCGGGAAGTTGGGTGTTATGTTTGAAACTGTTTTTTTTTTTCCAAAATGGTAAAATCCGCTTCCTGTAATCGACGTTCGCAGAAACGAAAACTTATTAAAAATTTACAAGACGTAGAACGAAACTTTGCTGCAGCATTTTATGAAACGCTTAGCTATGCACATGGGCTTTCTACTTTGCATGTGAAATAGCTTATCTACACCAATCCTTATTCTTCGATCGGGTTGACATAAAGCGTGTTCAATCCGGAACCCTTTGATTACACCGCAAATGTTTGCTTCCGAAACATTTTCCAGGAAGCGTCCGACTCGTTTAGAGTGCAAAAAGCTGCTGATCTGACAGCACCAAGCGAGGATTTTAATCCGATGAAAGCTTAGGGTGAAATACTTTGCCGTAACTACAGGTTAAACGTTAGGGTAAACTGTTTGGGAGCTTAGTTTATATCAGAGATTACCTGCATTCAAGCTCCCGCAAGGAGAAGGAACGATACATTAAAAGAATGGCTGGGGATTTAACCCACAAATGATGGTGAACTACTCCAAAGGGGATTTTTCTGTGGTTGTACTTTCGGTAGAACTACAGTCGAAGGGGAGACAACGACTGTCGCCAAACCAGAACGTATTGTGCGTGGTAGTCTTCCCTCACGGTAGCTTAATCAAGGAAGAACGCAGATAACTCTCCATTTCGATTGACCTTTGTAGAATTCCCTATTTTTTATTTGAACCTTTTAAAAATCTGAATCGGTAGCAAGAAAAGAGATTCTTGTGCAATCGGGGATCTTTAGATAGAAGAATAATGACCCTGTACTTGGTACGAAGCTTACGGTAGAAAGAGGGAAAAAATAATATATAAATAACAGGGAAAAAAAATCTTCAGCTGAGCGAGGGGAAAAGTTCGGTCATTGGGGTCCATTTTACTGGCAGGAGAAATGGACTTGGACTTTTGTTATGGAGCAACTGCATAACTCGGGGGGTTTTATATCTTATCAAACGGTCACAGCAATTGCAAGGACCACCCTATGCGAGGAAGTCAGGATTCCGTGAAATAATAACATGTCTTGATGATTGTTTTCCCCGATGCTTAGTAAGACGAGAACTCAGTCAAACCCCCAAGACTTAAGCCAAACTGTCATTCGAGTAGTACAAGATTTGGAGTTAGGAGTCATGAACTTCATTGTGCTGACGTCACCTACAAAGAGAAGGAAAGAAAGAGGTTGGTACGAGATATGTGCGAGTAAAGAGAGTACGAAAACTTCACGTGGACCGTTCATGTTGATGTCAAGCCACTCGAGCGGAGTATCTAATAGAGCAACTGTGATGAACTCGATCAGGTGGAAAACACGTTAGAAGTCAGCGAGTTACGAGCAAGGGACGCGCTTGTTATATTTTGAGAGATCGTTTTTACGGACTTTACTTTTTCAGGAAAATAACTAAAAAAGAAATAGGAGTGGAAAGCAGCAGTTTGGTCCTTGACAAGCACCAGAAGCTAGACGGACACGTTGCGTACGTGTCGACGAACTTTAAAAGTTTCTTTTTTCCCGAATAGTTGTTTATGTTTTCTCTGATTGACTGAAATGGCTTTGTAACGTAATTACGTAATGGTACTCTATTCGGTTAAGAAACGAGTTAAAAATGGTTAGATTGGGAACAACTAAGTTGTATTGTGGGAACTGCATTGAGTAGGCTAATGAACATTTAATTGTTACCATGACGCGAAATTGGATTGCTACGTGAGCGTGGTAGGCATCTGTGATTAACGTGCTTGGTTATTAAGGTGTAAAGATTCGTGATTATGTAAGCAAACACGTTAAGCGAATTGTTGCAGTTTATAAGGCTACTGCAAGGCAAACTTCGCTGTGGTACGAGTAGCATTACTAAAATTTTACGAATGTGTAAAGGAACAAACGAAATGTGCAAAGCGTTTATTGCTGCCACGATAAGAACTTTATACAGCTAAGCAATGGAGACGTTATTAAGTATTTTTAAGTTTCTGTATACCGTTACCAACGTCATGAGGAACATATTATGCGTGCTTAGTTTACAAGACTACGGGAAATTTTTCTAGGAAAGATGGCACCTTTCTGAAATACAATCTCCCTTCGATTTGCTTGTTTCACAAACACTTGCAGTAAAAACTGCACTAAACTTACAATTAAAGATTCCTTTGCAGTTTTAGTATGTGTTACGGAGCAAAATATTGCAGACTACGATGCTAGTTGCGCTCACAAACACGTCTTTTAGATAGCTTATGCTATGTTTGCAACTGTAGATGTCCCAAAAACGTGCTAGCAAGTGAAAGAAGCACGATAATCTGTTCTGATTTGCTCAGTAAAACGCGTTAAAATGTAAGTGGAAACAGCCTTAAGCTGGGCATAACTAAACCTAACCTAGCTAACATAACCTACTTAACCCAACATAACTCACTTATCTTTTGTACCACGTCGATTGTGCGATGTACTATTGCCCATGTCATTCTTAAATTAAAATACACTTGTAGCAAAACTGCCTTCTCCAAGACTAGATAAATGCCGCAATGTTAGTGTTTTTCAAGTACTCAGAAAGAGCGTTTTGTATAATGCACTGTTCTTTATTAGAGCTTTTTCCGAAACCAAATATTTCCTCTAGCGTTATTGGTATATTATTGATTGCAGTTTATTGACCAGAAAAAATACATTGTTAAAATTTAATTGTTGATATTATTGCTTATTATGAATGTTGCGTAATATTTCAACGCTACGACTATCAATGAATTCAACGCTCGGTAGTTCATTAGTGCCACTAAGTGAAAAAGTTATAATTAACTAAATCTCGTTATAGACACATTTAGTAAAGGGGGGGGGGCGACGTATGCATATTTAATGTATTATGTGTATTTCCACAGCAGCTAATATCCATGACGCTAAGAGTTGCGCGTAGCGTTCGTAGTGTATGCAAGACTGGTGAGTATGGGAAGATGTTGAAGATTGCAATCGGAAACGTCAAGTCCGGAAGGGGGGGGGGTGAGATTGGTGGGTGCTAGATGAGGGGGGTGGGAAGGAGGGTGAATGTTAGGCCTGAAAAAGTGCCAGGTAAGGAAATGCTCGGAAAGTCTGCATAATACTGTGACCTAGTGCAATACTGTATTAGGCCCAGCAACATGGATTTACGTAGACGACTTGCTGCACGACAGGTGGCGGAAATGGATAAATGACCTCGGGCGGTAGCAACTGCCAGAAATGGTGACACAGGGTTTAGTAGACGCATTATCCGTTCGGGGAGTTCTGGTGGTGTTTGATGTTCACTGTCACGCTTTCTGTTTTATTAGGGTGACTTTTCTTAGTGGAGACAAAATCAATCATACTATCATTGTGATTTTTCCCCCTTTGTAATGTTTGGTTTTTACTAAGTCTTCCAAGCTTGGGCTTACTCAGTTAAAGAAAGCAAAACAAAACAAAACAAAACAAAAAAAATAAAAAAATTAAAAAATCAAACGTCATTGACCAAGAGACATTTTCAATTATCTGTGTCACACTTTGTCTTCATTAATGGGAATAAAAAATTCGTGTAGTTGCAAAATAGAAAAAAAATAAGGACAGGAAAACATGTAGAAAAAGCGAGGACAAAACCTCCAAAAATATTTGTTGAGCGTCGGAACGCTATTCCTGGAAATGGAAGCAAGTGATAGTTGGAACTACGTCGCTTTTGAAATATCTTATCAGGAAAGACCAGTAAAATCCACGAATGTGGTCCCTTTCACATGTAGCCTACACGCTTTGCTGTACACGTGTCTTCGTACAACATTCATGGCCAGTGCATTTCTTTTCTTATGAAAAGGCGGATATAAAGTCTTCTGGAGTTTAATGTCGAGCTTAAAATCCTGTCGTTTAAAAAGGTTCAGAAGCGCCGATTTTTTTCCTTTTTTTCTTTATATCAGTACATATTTTTTTTACGGGGAAGCTTTGCACCCACATCGCGACGGACGATGACGAGTTTAAATACGGCTGTCTGGGGTTGTCAAGGCATTCTTTTCTTATTGATCTTCTCGTCCTCTGCCTCCTTCGTAAACTCAGTTTGTAAGTGAATGAAGTCTCGCCATTGTTTGTCCCCGCTTTCATCCCAGGCTACAGACTTTAGCACTGTTTTTTATTGAGTACTCGAAATCCTTAGAATCGTTCCAATCGAATTACCTACGTTCTTTAGGAGCCTTGCTTTTAGATCGACAATTACAATACATTGCAGCACCCTGTCCCAAAGTACACTCTTTTGTGAAATAAAAATACGTGAAACGAAATACGTTCCAGTTGTATAACAGTGGAAAGTTAGGGTTTATTCACGTTGACTACGAGAGCACATATGGTCTACAGAGCACATGTTCAGCGTTCCAAGAGTTTAAGATGCGAATGATAAGAATGCACAGTAGATAAACGCCTGTTATGTATTAAACAATAAACAGTTTGGGTTCGTTTGCACCGATTACAGAAGCATCGCACGGTCTGCTAAGCAGTTTTTCAAGAATTTAACAAGCGAAGGGGCAAATTAAGAAAACGTACACGGTAGTTAAAAAAAAATGTCAGGGTTATTTCGCATTAAACTTCAAATAGAAGTGTAAAAAACGAATGGTAATCTTTTGTGTGCGAGATATATCCAGTACCTTTGTTTAATTTAAACATTTTGACAGTTTTAAAGGATACCTTGTTGGACAACATAATGGTGAACAATTTTGGAAACTTTTTAACATTGATAAATGTTAAGTAATGCCTAGGCTAACTTTTTGATGATACAGTATATCACTGTACAACTCCGTTTAATTGGTCTCTTTTTTTAGTTCAGTCGTTTTCAAACCATCACATAGTAATCTAGTGAAAAGAATGCGAAGTAAAACGCAAGGATTGTGATTTTGCATTATCTAAAATAGTAACTCATGAACTCCAAATACATAGTCTCAGAGCCTTAGTCAATGACGGGAACTTATTGTACTTGTGAAAGAACGTTCATAAAACGAACATAGATTTCCTAGAAACGTTTTAAACTTAGTTTCGTGACTCCCTTTGAGTGTTAATTTCCAAATTTAGTAATTTGTTTTCATGATCGTTTTTTAGATTTGCCTTAAAATGTTAGTTTCTAGAAAATATTTATCAGAAAATATTTATTATAATATTTTTTAACTATATTGCAGTGTAGTCTTTAACTATATTACACTGCAATACAGTGGACTGTATTGCAGTGTAAGTCGAAGCTTCTAACTAGTAAATAACCTGTAAGTGCAGTGAAACGTAAGATATGTAGCGGTGCTTCGAAAGCTTACACCTGTTCTCTCAGGTAATTTTACGATCTATGAAAAGCCATACAAAAGCAGAACCAAAGGAAAATTTGACGGTGTTAGAATTTATTTTAGAAAAAGGAATAAAGTTGAAACGGCAATGATCGCATGTACATGACAGTACTTAAACATAAAATATTAAAAGCTAACTCATAGTACAAAGAAGGTAGCTCCGCTTAATAAAAATGCGTGTCGAACGCAGGACGAGTATTTTTACGATTCGTTCATTCTATTGTTTTTGTTAATATTTTGAGGCGTGCGGCGAGTTGGCTGCTGCAACCTACCCTTGACAGACCGCGTCTTCGTTAAGTTTGGTGTGAGATTATGGAAAAAAATCACAAAAATAATCTGGGGCGGTATTTGCATCAAAACTGTTAATTTTCTTATGAGTTTATCACAATGCAGTACGCGTTCATTTGCACTGAAGTAAAATAGGTTTATGGCATGAAAATGATACGCCGTGTGCTACTTAATCGCAAGTCACCATACTCCTTGCTCCAGTATTGCTTCACTTGCAACACAGTACCACACCAAATGTACAGAACTATCAGATTTTAGTTTTACTCCCGTTGTAGCCGTAAGCTAAGAACTGGAAGCCATTTAAGCATGACAAATGCCATCCAAGTCCTTCGTACGACTAGCTTTTAATTGCCTCACAAGGTTTCCTAAGCCCCTTTGTCCCAACCCCACACCCACACCCACCCACAAACTGGTATAAGTTTGCATGTTGGCTGGTTATGAGTCAAAACGACTCTTCAAGTTTTGACCGACGACTTGGGTCGTCTTGGGTATATAATATCCCACGGATTATGAGTTAGGGGGCGGTGGGAGGGTCGAGCGTCATGTAAGAGCCGGAGGCGATGGAACAAACCGTCTCTCCGTGTGGCACAAAACCATTTACCCCTCCCTTTTCCCCGGTACTTTCCAGTACCTCTGCAGGGCGTCAAGCCTTGAGTATACGAAAACTACTGTAATACACAAAAAAGCAGGACCGACCACGGGAGGGCGACGACATTGAAAGATTCCGAGGTTCGCAACAAACCTCCCTGCGGAGTTTTCAGCAACACAGCGTGAGGTTTTCCTACGCCATAGCGAAGGAAAAACGAACGGAAAGGCAAATAAAAGATCCTAAAAATTGGCAGGATCAACTTTCTTTTTCGTGAAGGTGCTTTATTTTTTTTGACGGACAGTATTTGTATTTGTCTTCTTCCCCCCATTGTTGGACATACGAGACGGGGGAATACAATTGGCGACGAACACGCCCCGTGATCGTCGACTTGCACCTCCTACTTGGCTGTAAAGTATGAGGGGCTTCAGAACAAGCTTAAAAGTACATAGTACAGTGACCCTTCGTGTAATGATGGGTTCACCATTTCACCAAAACTTTTGTCAAGCATTTGAAAGGAGAAGAAAAGTAAAAAAAGTATGCGTGCTTGGGATCAAAAGTCAAAATCGTAGCGATAATGTAAGTTTTCTGCGTTTGTTCAGAAAACAAGACCCCTTATTGGGAAGTCGTACAAGGAACGAGACATAACTGAGCCAGGATACATAGCTTTTGTTCGGAGTATTAAGCATTCCGTTTTCGGAACAAAATATTAACACTGCCTTCCTACTTTAATGCCCCATAAAAATCGATCCACTTATGACGGGAAAGTTGTAAAGGGCGAGACTAAACAAAGAAAATAAGTGTAATTTTCTTCTACATCTTTTCCATCATAGATCACCTATTCAGCGTGAAGTGATATTTTTCATATATTCCAATTAACTGTGGAGTAGAAGACCAATGCTTGATGTGAGTACCGTAGCCATGATTTCGTTTCGGGGGTGGGGGTGGGGGGATAAAGTCGGGAGTCCCAGGTTGGGGAGGCCAATACGCAATTTTATTGGAAACTTTGTTTTCGCCAATGTTCACCATCATGAAATCAGAATTACGTGGTGTGGGTTTATTCCCTAAGCCCTTGGCTACGGGTGTGTGTAATGCTTATTTTCTATGGTAGTGCTTAAAATTGCCAAAATAAGTTTTCTTTTGGTCCGAAAAAGCGAACTAGACAGAAAGATGTAGAGCAAAGATTTATGGGGCGTGTTTAGTTGAGATAAAAAGAAATTTTACAAGTCAGGAAGGAATATTGTCTTCAAGCCTTGTCACATTTGTCCACGTGGTTGTACTATTTCCAAACCTGTTAAAAATTCAAGCGTTCGCTGTCGCCTATCTCGCTGAAGTTTCAAATCTTGTTCTGCCCCTCTTCTGTAGCCAATCCATGCAGGAGTAGGCTACCTGTACTCTACAGTAAAATCCATCTCGTTGATTTCCAATAAGATTGTTAGGTAATCTTTGAAGAGGGGAGGGGAAGCGCGCCCGGCATTACGTTCGCTATAGTTTGAGTCGTTTCGTGTCCAGCAAAACTCCTTTAACTTGCTTTAGTGTCTTCAGGGATCTTACTTCCATGAGAAAAAAGGAGATGTTTTCAATTCGTGGACAATTTTGAAGTAAAAAGGCAGTGAGATGGACACTGAGCGGGAAGGTGGGAGCTAGCACTCTCAAAACAATAAAAAGTTCTTAGACAGAAATTTTTCCAAATCTCTCAGAGGGATTAGGGTGAGAGGACAAAGATGTGTAGGGAGAAATGGAGACCACAGAGACTGCGGTTAGTGTCATAAAACTTTCACGTTTGGCTCGCTCCAATGAATTTGCCTTAGCATTCACTTAAAAACCGAGTGTACTAACAATTCTCTACTTCAAGTCCCTACAACACACGGCCATAAAAATTTAGTAGTGATCCTACAAATACACAAGCCCCAAAAGCTCATTAAAAATAAAACATCACAAAGTAATATTCAGTTGTTCGGTACAGAAAGTCACGTACGAAATGGAGAGGTGATTTCCATTTTTGTGCGAGTACAACTGTCTTTCGCATCATTATTCAAACTTCCTTTGCTACTTTTTTACCAGTTATAGTAGGACAAAGTACCACTTTAAATTAATATATCGCGCAACCTCATAGTCTTACTTTATACGGAGCTTACGGTCTCGGTTTAGTCCCGTTCAATTCTTGCAACTCTTTTACTTCATGTAACATGTTAATATTATTAATATTGCTGTGTTAATACTGCACCTACGTTAACTTGGTTGTCCACTCCTGAGCCTATGGTATTGTGGCGTTCATTGTTACCCAACAGTCAAATTTCGTAGCCGCCCAACAATCCTAAGATTCATTCTTGGTAAGAACGAAATTCCCTGCAACAAGCCTGTAATAGTTAGCTCCTTTCTGACCTTCTTTTGAGCCAGTTCCGTTTCTTCAACGTGAAATTTGATTGTTGTGAACTTAAAGTGAGAGTTAGCACGAGAAGGAGAGTATTTTTGTGTGGTTTTGTATTGGAGTTCGTTTTGGTGTTGGTGTAAATTGGAAGTTACGAATAAACGGGATTTGGTAGAACGTAACAGTATTAAGTAGACTCCGCTATGACCTGTTTATGCTGACTGTACCTTGTTTTGGAACTCACGAAACGCCCCAAGGAAAACCCTACACAAGGGTTATGTGAAGGTAATTAAACGTTTCAGTGGACAGATTTCCAGCATTTTCGTGTTTATTACTTAACAAATTAATGCCATTCGGCTCAAGAAATCAATTTTCTACCCAAGGATGAGATAATTTTGTTAACTTTAAATTATAACTGGAACTGTGTTACCGTTGGACTCTTGGTTCTTGCGAAGAAATCAATACCAGGAACTCTGCCGGTATCCCGTAATTGGGAGTTGGTGAACATTTCTTTAAGGCGAGGGGAAAAGGGTTGTATATCAGCAGTTGGTATATTTTTCACCCCAAAGGCAGGTTCATTTAACATTTTTTGCAAGGTTTTCTTCGGCTCGTTTTCTTATGTCGGCAATGCTTATTGAAACAAGATGCAGTAAGCCTGCAGCTGAAAAGCGTCCAAACGATGACACCAACAATACTGAACACTTATCGCCACCGAAAAGGCCTTGTTTTTTTTTACTCTGGCGGTCACGAAACGTGATAAAGAGGTCGCCACTGTGCCCTTCAGACCTTAGATGTGTCTTGAAGTCGCTTTTTGGGTGGCAAGGATTATTATGGGTGGGTGGGTGGTTCTGGGAGGTAACTTACACCTACAAAACGTTCCGGAGAGGTGCAAAGCATGACTAATGCGTATCTTTGGATCTTCCTGGTCGGGGGCAGAAAGGTGGAGGGAGCTAGTATCGGAGACTTGTTGGCCTTAGAGAGCAAATTTGACACTATTGTGACTTGCAAGCTGCAAAGATCACCGTGTTAGACAGAAATTCGTAAAATACTATTTTCCCTTTAAAACATTTAACTACCCCGCTGCGGCGCATTTTCACCGAAACTCAGTGATTGTGTACAGTTTGCATTGTGAGTTAGGCTGAGTAAAATAGTAGAACAAAACTGCTTGGCAAGTGATACCTACTAGCAGGGCGGTAACCAAGACTTTGGTTCAGGGGGAGGGCATTGGCAATTTGTTTGGCATGTGGTGTTTCCTTACCTTCCCCATTCTAAAAAAAAAAAAAAAAAAAAAATCGGGGAAGGAGGGGCAGCCCCACAAACCCCCTGCACACAGCCTTACCTACCAGGATGTTAAAGACCCTGTTATCTACAATGTGAGATAGGCAAATAACATGAGAAATCTTCCAAGTTATTGTAAAAATGTGCACCAATATTTCTTATTACACTTTCAACAGTAATATTATAATTGTGACTATTTTTGATAAATTTTAGTTGCTACTTGAAAAGCTTACAGTAAATTTGCAAGCTTGAACTGATTTTAATAACCCCCCAAAAAATATAATCGGACGACCTAGTGCAGTAGGTAATGCTTCCTTACGACTTGTGCTTAAAGTGAAATTAAACTGGGAAAGCTTTAATCTCACTATATGGTTATTAAAAGCTTTTAAATGTTAGAGGTATTTCTCAGAGAACTACTGCTCAAATTTGCGTACGCTTTTTAATGTAGTGAACAAGGTTTCTGACAAGGAAAAGACTTACCTGCTGTCTAGTTTGCCAATTTTTATTGTTTCACTTTCTGAGGAAAACGGTAAAGCTTAAGCCAATATTACAAATTCGTTAAAAGCTTTTTAAAAATGTACTTACTCTGTAGCTCAATTTTTGATAAACATAACATTACTGTCGAAACGGTAAGCATTACGCACGACTTCACGAGCTATCGTTTAGCGACTTTACAAATTAACACTGTTTAGAGACGAGAATAGGCCAACCTGTCGTTTTATGTACTATAAGCACATGAGGTACCACAAGGCTGTATCAAGAATACTCCGTTCAATCGCTGCAGATCGAAGCGATCGGTGCGGCGCAAATTGGCGGATTTGTGGTCCGAGATTTTCGCCAGATGACTCTAGTGGACAAGACAGGCGTTACTTAAGTTAGGGTTCAAGGTTTTGTACCAAAAACTGTATTTGAAGTTGAATCCGAAGGCCTGTTCCTCGTTAATTATCTTGAATGCGATCGCAGCTTGTGCTGTCCCTAACCATGGAAATAATTGAATAGTAGTCTTAGTATGCAAAAGAGTCTGAAAAAGAGTGATCGGGGAGCTATACTTCGCCGCAAGATGCTTTTACGAAAAAAAAATAAAATAAGAAGGGTGAAAATAAAATTTAAAGTACCCCAATGGGACCCAACATTTCTGGCGCGTTGTTGCTCCAAGTCCGACGGGTGATTCGGCCCTAAAAAGCTGAGCTTGGCAAAGCTGACTGAAAAGAAAGGGTAAGGGGTTGTGGGAGTTTGCAGTGGAGTTCGCTGACTCACAAAAGAATGTCTTAAAAAGCTGGAATTAGCATATTATCATCGTTAGCAAGAGCTGTAAGATTCTTCTTGAAGCTGGGAGCCAAAAGGAAGGTAAAGAAATTCCATACTTGGATCGAGCTAACGAGCTCAAGCCACTTTGCTTAATTATTCCCTTTTCTTTGTCTCTTTTTTTCCCCTGAAAGCGTGACATCAAAAGTCGTCCAATTCTTATTTTATTCCTAGCCGTGAACTTACCTTTTGTTTTGGCAATGAGAGCTCAATGAAATGATAGTACAACTCGATTTAGCCGAATAAGCTGACGCATTTCAGCCAGAGATAAAGGGGTGTAAGCTTCCTGAGATAATTTGCTAACCGAAGACATGTTAAAAGAGTTTTCGGAAAGACATGAATACGGGAACTTATAACTCATATCGAAAAATATTAAGTAATGGGAGAGATATATAATAAACTCTATGAGGTAATTTTGAGCTACACGAGATAGCACATGCGTGTAAAGACATACGCAATTCCGTTTTGGTACTAGGCACATTGTTGGGTAAGTAGAAGTTTAATAATTCCCGAACGTTATGTACCCCTAATTAATCCTCATTGTCTCAAACAATCTGGGTTTCTCAACCCTTTACAGACTCCGTTTCATTGTTTAATGGAGACTTAAACCATTCCAAAGCATTTGCTTGTCCCTTGCAGCTGGGTTTATGGCTGAAGCGTACGTATAGGTAACATATGTTTCGCTATTAATGCATACACACACATCCATGTTTGTACCAAGTTTGTCTTCTCAAATAGCGTCACATATGAAATCTGCTTTATTGTACCATCGTAATTGCTGTGCTAAGCATTGTTGTTACACAAAACTCGTTCACTAGAGGAGCATTGTGGACTCTCTATAGTATTGCACATACGTAAAGACCCATGTGAAATACCACCTATTCACTATACCCCTTTTTTAGCTTTACGTGACATGACACAAAGTTATACTGCCAACGAAAGCTTTTACACCCACAAACTCAAACGCAGAAAAAAAAAGATTTTTTACGACCATTTTTTTACGAGTCAGTTGTTTAGTATATTGCTTACAAGCTTGATTTTGGGTCCTGTGCCGTGTTTCACCCCGAACAACCCCCTGTAGTTTGTCTTACACTTGGGGTGATGGTGATGAAGGGTGTCTTATGTAGTCCCTTTTTTCACTATGGAAATTCGACTTTTATTAATTTCTGCGGCTTATGATCAACCAATCGAGCTTGGCAGTACTAGCGGGTGTCGCCAAGTTTTTCTTTTTTATCTGATTTATAGGTCAAGGGACTTAAGTTCAGTTGAGTAACGTTGGGATATGTAACCTGTCAGTTTTGCCATTTCTATCATAGCTCATGAATATATGCAAGAGCCAAGGCTGGGCTGCAGAAATAAAAGAGTAAAAATAAATGGCGGCTCACTCAGGCGTCAATGGATTGAGCTACCCCTTTTTTCCCACTTCAGTGGCCAAGAAAAGCTCTTGCCGAGGTGATAGATGTAGAGCAAAGCGTGTTGACACTCGGGGGCGTAATTTACAATTGCAGTCTTTCTTCATAAAAAGTTAAAATATTGCTTTGTTGGTGTGTCTTTCCTATTAAACTAAATTACAGGTCGGAAGTCCTAACATGCGTGATGCGTAAAAGCTAGGAACTTGTTTTAAGAGCGTCAAGAAAAGCGCAGGATCTGAAGCAAAAGGGATAGAAGCGGAAAAGTTTGGCGGGTTAGAATTCTGTGTGTATTTACGGCAGCACTGAAGGTAAAACATCCTCTTCAGAGGGCGTTTAGCTTAATTAAGCGTTTCGTTGTAAACTTGCACAAGTCTTTTGTTGGCGAACTTCTGTTTCTTTACTCCTTCCACAGAAGGCCTGGTGTAATTACGTTCAAATCTCCGGAACGCAGCTGTACGTTTAAGTATATTCTGAGGAGTTTTAGGTTGCACGTGGATATATTCTTGTTTTGATTAGCTGAATCGTTTAGTTAAACAGTCTTACGAATTGATGTGTAATTTCGCTGAACATTTCAAATACCAGGGGAAATAGGAATTATAATGATGACTGGAGCAGAAATTTTACTTAAGAGACCGTGAAGTAAGTTTGTTTATAGCAAATCTTCGTCTTGCAATTCCCATGTGATATCACAGATTCCATAGAATGGAACAAAACCCTTACTAAAACTCGGACAATGCTTCGTGTTGTTTTCTAAGACTCCAACTGTTTTTTTTTAGTACTAAGATCTTATATGAACTGTGTTGGTTGACTATTTTAAAAGAACAGCTGGCTACAAGAAGTAGAAAGGTGTCTCGAAATCTTGCTCCAGTATACGAAGAGTTACGGAGAGCAAATCGAATTACAGAACACACAGAGTTAACTCGCCTTCTTCTAGATGGTAGAACAATGCAAACGACTATTGAGAACTTTTGGCTCAGCTGTCACGTGGTTGTAAGAATCTCTGCCAATTCGCTTGCTTCACAGATTCGTCTAAGTTGCACTTAATATATAATATCACATTGTCTTACTTATTCACAATACCATTTGCCTGTGAACTCTGAATGCATGAGTGTAGTTTTCCCCACACTGTAAGATAAGTCCCCCATCTTTTGAGGGAAAAAAAATAAGGATCCAGGCTGATTTTTCTAATACCAGAAAAAAAATCTGGGGCTTCCATGCTAAACGAAAGAAACTGGTATTTAAGAGATCGCCAAATCTGTATTATTTAATTCCAGAATAAGGCCTACCACCGTCATCAACTTGTATTTGCAATTTTCCCTTTTTGAAGACTAAATTACGAAAAGCAAGTACATTAAGATTCCTAGTTTCGAAATATAAATCCATTTTTCAAAAATATTTCCCCTAAAAGTGTACTTATTATTGGGTATTATATTTGAAGCAGAATATTCCTTTGTTTCATTTGTATTCAGTAACAAAACTGGTCAAGTTCAAAGCAAAATACAACACAATGGAAATTGTACACAAGTCAAAATACAATGCGAATGCGAAATGCAATCGATGCACAAGCCAACATACAAGAAAAGACACATCAATCATTCGAAGTAAAAACATTACAGAAAGCGAGTTAATAATAAATGTTAAGCTATTTGAAGTCACAATACATAGCAACGCAGCGTACGAAATTACTCACAAGTCACTGCCATACGTGTTACTCACAAGTCATTCAAGTTACTTGCGATAATCATGAAGTACATACAAACCTATAGATGTAAGCTTCAAGAAACTTCCGGATATAGCTCCTATTTTACTGGATTATCTGGGTAACGTTATTCAGAACGTAATGCCAGCCAATTACATATGTACGCGTGTCCGAAGTTATCTTGACTTGACTAGACTTGTGTCCTAGGGCAGCGAGTCAAGGCATATTGCACGCAAGAACACGTCAAATAGAATAGCAACGTTACTGGTCCGGGTAGTTAGTAGCATGAGAAAGTTTCAGCGTCTACGCACGCCTCAAGAGTTTGCATTGAATGAGGTTGAAAATTTATTGCAAGCCAATTAATACAGCGTTAGACGATCGTCCTGTGAAAGAAGCTCCTTCGCCCCTCTTCATGATTTTTCTACGGAGTTTCTCATTCCGTTAGCTTGAAGGCACCGGTCCGTAATGGGAAATTTACGTAAAACGGAGCTGATATACAGCTGTACAAGATTGTGGAAACGGGATTCCTTTAAAGGACTTAACGACGCTTCTACCTCGTTCGTTTGTGCGACACTTGTGCCCGTCTTGGAAAGCCGACATGCGCGGAATTCATCCTGCCTCGTGCGTCTATCTTCTACAGTCAGGATGATAAAAGAGGGAAGAAGGCGTGAAATATACTAAGAGTCGTATCGTAATTCGGAGCACGTTCGGCGTTTTCCCTCTGCCAACGAACGCTTCTGCTTGGGGTGCCCGTCTTTCTGTTTCGTTTTCTTCTTTTCGGTTTTCATGTGTCCGCATCGCGTGTTGTCAGTAGCCTTGGCACGAAAAACGTCACCAGCGAAAATTCCACGCAGAGGGGCTGGCTAAAGCTAATTGAGCGTAGCTTTCTGCAGCAAATACGGAGCCGTGGTGCTATTAAGATTCCGCTCAGCAATTTATTTACTGTTCCAATTGCCCTAAAGGCGCTAAGGAACGTTTACAATTGAAAGCTCCCAGGACAAATTGTTTACGGGAAAGTAATTCCGGGTTGGAGTTATGGGTGGGTTAGTAATATCGACACCCCATTAACACAATTTTTACACAGGCAAAGAAATCATTTTTCTGCTGCCAGCCACGGCTCAAAGTGAAGCAAAAACGCATTCAACCTTTTATTTCTCTTTTGTTGAAAAAAATCTACATATCAAAACACATTTGAAGTGTGGTAAAAGAGCTATAATCTCCGGCAAAGTGTGGCTTTAATGGCGTGCAGGGGCTAACAATGTTTCAGTGCCATAAAAGAAAGCTTGCTTTTTGAATTTTGGGAGAGGAGGGGAAGAGGTAACAATAAAACTCGCATCGAACTTTCAAAATACGCCCACTGGGGTCCCGCAAAACTCTCAAAAGTTGCCTTGGCGAAAGCTAAAGAAGATTCCCCCAAATTTCGTTTTTTTCATGGATTTCAAACTATAGAACACAATAGGAATTTATTTCCCTTTTTTCTTTCGCCCAGAAGAACGTATGTTTTTTTACGATTTATTGTATAATGTTGCGGTTGTCGAATACGGACACTTCAAAAAAGGAGGACAGTTACAATGGAAAAGTATTCGGGTTTGGAAAATAGTGCACAAAGCTCAATTTTTAACGACAGACCAAACGACAATATATAGGGAGAATTGTGAGATATGGACGTGGAAAAATAAGGAGGAAGAGGGGTTTAATGCGATGTGGGTAGTTGGCATAGAAAAACGGGGTGTGGATGAGGGGTACATACAGCGTAAAACATATCCCGAGGGGCTGCATGGGGGCTTTTATGCCTACTAGGTTTGAAAGAACATACCTACAAACATACACACATGTAGAATGGCGTCACGCTCTCCGCGTGCGGGAAATGGAAAGCCATTTCTTATCAAGCGTTAGTATAGCTTCAGTTCCAAATGGATTGCTTAGGCGTGGAGACGGATCCGAACTGTAGAAAGAGTAGCAGGAAAAATCAAGCCCGGAATGATCATAGCACGTTTTTGTTCTCCAACATATGAAGAGTTCGATACCATACCAGGCAATGTTAAAATAGGTTAGATTTATTTAGCAGGACGTGACTTGTCGCCTGAATTGGATTGGTCTGACACGGAAGGGGCTACCGGGCTAGATTGTTGCTTAAGAATGAAGTTTTACTGCGACTGAAGAAACAGAGATTTAGGACTTGTTGAATAGCAAAGAGCTACTCTACTACGTAAAGACAGTGAGACTTGTGTGATAATAAATTTCTGCAAAATGTGCGGGAATACTTAATTGGACTTGCTGCTTCGCTGCGAGTTTCCATATCATGAACGAGTTCGCAGAGATACATAAAAAAAGGAAAGGTTGACTTAGACATGTGGCACCTCTCTCGACACTAGCCCCAGAATATCCAACGTATTGCCATCTAGCTACCTCTAACCTAACATTATTCGAGACCTGATGTAAAAAACGTTCGACTAAACTCTGGCTTCTCTTCAATATACGGATAAATCTTTCGCCTTTTACGTTCGACTAGCAGCACTTAGTTACACCTCGTTAAGACTTGTTGCATTATGATTCATTTCTGGGTAACAAGGAGGAAAAAAATTGTGCTTGTTGCGTAACAATAAAATCTTGGACGGTGGAGCGAAGCTCAGGAAACTCAACTGAATTTTGACTTCAGTTAGCTATTTCATAAGAAAGGACTTCTCGATTTCTGGTGTGAAAGAGGTCACGAATCGAAAACTTGCTTTATGGCTTTTCACAGCGGTACCAAAATTAATGGGATAGGAAATCATGAAGGGCAAATGGAGCAAGTGGGAAAAATGGCCGTTTTCCCACTTCCTTCCCTTACGGTTGGAAGGCGCATTGCAAAAGTTTGCAGAGAGACATCGATGCTGTGCCAAATGTCGATGCCACCGTAACGATTGAGTCGCTCTTTGATGGGTTTTTGCGAAATTTCGTTCCGGGCCATCGTTGGAGACAAAGACCAGAATCGGTTTCCTTGTAGAATACCACACTGTGAGATTTTTTTCTTCGGTAAGTGGCATCATGATTTAGAGTTCTAACCTGAATCGAAGAGAAAAAATATCCACTTTTGGACCAATGAAGCTATCTACGGAGGGTAAAGGTTCGATTTTATGACGATGTGCAAGGATTGAAACGACATAACACGTAAGTCAAAATTCTGACTTATGCTTTTGCTTAAGCAAACTTGTAGGTTGAAACTAGATGTACACATGTAAGAGCTTGGCATATGGCTTGGAAGTAAAACCATAGCCTTTATCTTGGATTTATAGCTAACGAAATTGGTAAACTTTGCCAAATGGCCAGTCTCATCTCCTAAAAGTTGGCTGTCGCAGGATTAGGAGTATACTATACGCATACGGTACAACCATCGAGGATACGTGGTTATTAATAGCAGGAGGATACATGATTATTAGTATTACTGATAATTAATAGCAAGAGAACGCATTTTCACCATAAATAGCCTATGTCAAGAACTCCTTGGACACTTTTTGCAGGATAATGAGGCGTCAAACCCATTTTATTTAGATATTCAGGGTCTTGGATCCCTTCTATAGTGCTTGTCTGCTAGAATTCGTAATTATTTCTAGGATTTAAAATACTAATTTAAACCCTGGTTTAAACTTGACTGCTGTGTGCTCAACCAACTAGGAATTTATCTTTAACAAAATATGGTAACGACCAATCCTCATAAGTGGCTTTAATGCAGAAAAACTTCAACGGGAGATAAAAGTTCACTTTAAAAATTCTTACTTTTGCGGCAACAGCTGATTGAGCATTACAGCCGGTTTACGCTACAACGAGATTTTACTGTATTAAATACTTCCGGTTGTCGGCAACCCTTTTCGATCCTCATAGGGGTCCAAGCTATTTTGTATAGAAACAGTTAATCTCCTTTTTGAGAGGAAGAGGAGTCAATTCTTTTGTACTATACTGAACCTGCATACACTGAACACAAATACATTTCTCGGCATATGTCCATTTCGAAGACGCCCTGGACCCTTTAGTCCCCAAAAAAGGCCCACGGATGCTTGTGACCATATTTTTTTCTTCGTTTTGTTCCAAACGGGTAAATCAGGAATTTATATTGCATGACCTTCTTAACTCCTTATGGATCCTATTGTGTCCACCAACCTGATGTTAAAGATTCCTAACCACTGCATGGTCTATGTACGTACAGTCTGTATTAGCCAGTACTGTCCACTCCTTTTGGAGTTATTGTATATAGCGCAGGGCAGCGCAGCGTATAGCAACAGCAACGTTGCCGAGAAAGCTGCGCGGAATCCACGTTTCCTTGACGAGGCTGTAAGCTTACGCGGGAAGTGGCTGGGCGAAAAGGTCCCCCAGTCCGTTAGTTCAACACTAGGGAAGGTTCAATCAAGACGTCCTTGACACTTCCTTACACCGAAACTCCCCTAACGATCCTCTCTAAGCACCCCCAAGTGCTTCTATTCGAAACTTCTTGCAGAATTTCTTGGCAGGGAGCGTTCACAAAAATCGCCACTCCGTATTACTCTCTTCACTAAGGCCCTGGGCACTATTGGACCCAGACAAATAAGTCCACAGTAATCCGTGTTTGAATTGTATTCCTGTGTTCTTCCTTGGAAAATTTCAACATTCCCCGGTTTAACCGTGGCACATCGGAATCCTTGAAATTCTGCCTCGAATTTCTCCGAACTCCATCTGGACCGTTCATTTACCTTTTCCTGGTGCAGTTATTTTCTTGTTTTGTTATTTCGGGTGCAATTCTCGTTTTCGTCTTCGCAATTTCTACCGTCTGTCTGCTTCCTGGTACAGTACGGAACGTAACTCCCAGAAAGCAGCAGCTTTTCATTTCCAACGATTTCTTTATAACGGGAAAAAATTCCCAAGAAGAATTCCTGGTGCTTTCCTTCTTTTGCTGCACCCCTCCAAAACTCTATGTACTGTGATTTTTCTCTCTCTCCTCCTTTCCCTGAGAAATTGCCTGATCCGATCTTCCGTGGAAGCGAAAGAAATTCCTTCTTCAACATGCTTTCAGGCTGCTTCTTCAGCTCCATTTAGATGAAAAACCTTAGTACCTTAGCACTGTACTCTTAACGTGGAACACAGTTCAAAGTCGGTCGCGTTCTCACTGCCCTCCCACATTCCCAATTGGATGACCTGATGAAATGACCCGGTCTTGTCTGCGACGTGAATGCTCGGCCGGTACCAGCAAGCACCTCCTGACGGGAGGCTTTATGAACGCTTAAAATGGTGTGGCTTTTGTTATGGGGAGCAGTTAAAAATTTCGGTACTAATGTGGCCCAGTGACGAGGCCTCAGGGTTGGCCTCGAAACCCACCCTTTCTGCTTCCAATTCCATCCGCGGAATGTACGCGCGTTGCTTTATGAGGGTCTGAGCGAAAAACCCAACCCGGGCCAGTAGAAACCTTGATGGGATTGTAAAGTGTCTGGTGAGGTGTGAGGTGTCCAATTTAGTGTAACAAATTTCTCCAACGCCTACCCTTCTCCAAGCAAGAAAATCATACTTCGGGGAGAAAGGAAGAGAAACTTGACCATTTTTGTCGCAGTGATGTAGTTTCAGAAAGTCTGTACCAGGAAAAAAGAAAAAGTACAGGCAGACCATATATACAGTGTGACGCTGCTGGTGCCCAGTTATCTCCCCAAGGCAATTTCCCTTGTCGCAGCTAGCACAACTACACAAAACCCACCCGCATTCCTCTAGCCCTCCTACCCCACTTCACAATCGGTAATCGCCGTTGTTAGGGGGCTTTTTGTTTGCTTCGGGGTACAGGAAAGCCAAAGCGAAAACTGTCAGCCATGCGATTCGCGTTCATCAACGATTTCCTACCGAACTAAGGCCAGAAGGGTTTGAAAAGACCGAAAGGAGCGTACTTCGAGTGGTATGGCAAGACTGGTGACCTTAGCCTGGGGTTTGTTTGTCATTCATGGGACGGCAGTGGCGGAAGCTCAAAGTACGCGCTTGAACAAGAATGGTAAGGAGACTTAAGATGCATGATTTAAAGGGGAGAAAGGGGAGGGGGGACCTAAATTCTTGCAATCTTGCCTGGTCTCTCCGTGGAAAGTTGCGAAGGGCCAACGCGCCTAACAAGCAGAGTATAATACAACAAAAAGGGTTATTAGACAAAATAACTACTGGATTGCCATGTCGAAACAAACAAGGTGGTCCACGGGGAGTAGTAACCCAGTTGAAAAACGAGAAAGGATCATTTACAAAAGCCAACTAAAGGTGTTGTGTCGTATGTCAAGAAGACAAATCATGGGTATGGACTTAAACGAATGGTTCTAATTGTTGTAAGGGCCCTATTACGAGTTCTCCCACGAAAGATATTTCTTCAATTTCGGGAAGTCGACTGGTCTCACTTATTACCTTTTTGTGATTTTGTGAGTTGTTTATTGGAGCATTTCTCACCACAGTTTGGCAAAAAAGTAGTGAATCGATTTTGCACTGAGAGATGAATTATATCCTGTTTTTTTTTCTGGCCATTTCTTGCCGGTTTTAGCGCAAGTTTATTTTGGAATGGCCGTCAAGCAGTGTTGCAAAATTTCAGCGAACATGATTGCTGCGATGTCGACTTTGATATCGCGACTGGCATTATGGTATCCCAACATTAACATGTACAATAAGTTCATTCAGTGGGAAAACTAGTGTATAAATAAAATAAAACTAATTTTCTGGTACAAGTTTATAAACCTGCTCTAATTCTCTTAGCTTTCGAGCCCTTAGCGTGCACAAGTTGAAGCGTTTGTATAATATTCACAATCACTTGGGAGCCTCAATTTCTGCCGTGGATTTCGATTCGGCTGTTATTATTAGGCTGTCTTGTAATTTCAGTTGAAGTTTGAAGAGTACCAATTTTTGTGCTTAGAAACTAGTCGAGAAGTTCCGTTAGAACTGATTCGAGAGAATTGGGGGAGTAACTCGCCACCAGCGCTTTGTTTAGGGCGCTTTGAGAAGCGGTGTCGTGCTAAGGGATGTTACTGTTTGTCCTGAAAATTTGACCACACGCGATCGGCTCTTGTTGACAGCACGAGGGCCTTTTGCCCTCAAGATTGTTATTACTATTCAAGACTTTTCGCTCTAGAACTGAATTCTCTAGAAAAGGATTGTGAATGTGGAGTCGTTTTCTATTGACAATTTGGAGTGTTGTTTTACATGGTTTCTCGGTGTCAACTAGAATTGGAAATTTGTGCCTAGGAAACAGCTTTGACTCTCAAAACGGTTATTTGCATTTTCTTGTGAGATTTTCAATTTTTTTTAGGAACTGACATCAAAGTATTCTTTTTTATTGAATGGCCGGTTAGTGGTGGTGTTTAAGCAGGTCAACAAAACTATAGGAAAATTTGAACGATAGCAAATAATAAAAGTGAATTCGATAAACTGCACATCTATACAATTATACCTATTATAAGTAGTTAACCAAAGAAATATAATTTGTGTCGTTGTACATTTGACATTGAAAGGGCGGACTGTCGCTATGCCTTAATTTAACGTTGAAACCAAAAGTGAAATTTACCAGAAGTGCATTCACGTGTTCTTCCACCCAAGTAAATTATAGAAACTCGCTTTGTTTATTGTTAATAGATTTTGCGCAGGTTTAATTGTTAAGGGTAACGGCAGAATATTACAGTGCTGTATAAGAGCTTAACAGTGGAATCCGAGCTCTGTTAACAACAATGTAACGCGATAATAATATTTGAATGACGGTAGGGGCAGTGTATCCAAAGTATGTATGTGTGTCACACCTGTTGAGAATATTTGGTCAAGTTTTTCAGTAATTTAATTGTTTTGATTGGTAACAGCAACAGTGATCTGTAATACGGATACATGTATCTAGTGACTATTTTCGTGCATTGAATGTGTCTTCTTCGAGGGATAGCTTACGAAAGATTTTTTCCGTACACGCTTGTGTGCTATTGGATCACAGCCGAGTTTTATGCTTTCTGCAAACCTACTGTACTACAATACATTATTAGCTCGTTTTTTTACGGTGTGTGATTTATTGCAGAAGCTTTTCAATAAGTCTCTGCGAACCGGTTATGAAATTCTACCGCTGACAACAGAAAAGAATAATTAGTTTCTCTGGGAAGAAAAACAACCTTTTTATTTTCTAAGTTTTGAGTGTTGCTTGATCAACTTGTTGACAACTGCCAGTCCTTGTATATCGCTTTGTGTTATTTGTGAGGAAAAATCTTGCCCCACCTTATCGCTCACTTTTTTTTTACTCCCGTCTATTTCTTTCACTGCATTTTCATTCTGTAGCCAAACCAATTTATCCTCTTTTTGTTTGTCTTACCACCCACCCGTAAAAAATACAGTGATGTAGGGTGGTCTGGAAAGGAAAACGGAGACGATAGGTAATGGAACACGAAATAAAACTTTCAAAAAGCAAGTACGTAATAGTGGTCTAAGTTCCGGCACACTTCCGTCTTTTTTCTCCTTTGTGAAAGGAGAAAAGCAAAAAAGACCGTTTTCTCACTTGCAGTCGATCCTCGTTTGCCCCACAGAAAAAGAAGGATTTTTTCAAAAAATCTGAAAAGTCTCGAGCCGAGACAGCAGCAGGCCAACTTGGCACACTGGCTGTTCTTTGCGCTCGTTTAGCGACTTTTTTTATTTGATTTTTTTTTGCTTATTTTTTATATTTTTTTACTATTCTCGCCTTCCTTTCCTAAGCTTCCCGCAGTTCAGTTCAGTTCAGTGCCTTGTAAATGCGAACTAGGAAAAGCCATCCCTTTATATGACTTTGCAATTTATTTTCATAAAAATCCATACACTTCATCATCAACTTCCTTTCTAGGTTTTTATTAACTTTTTCTTTTGTAAATATTCTTAACCGCATTTATTTTTAGCTTATGTCTTGTTGTGAGGTTACGGAACCCAATCTTTCCTTGTCTCCTTTTTTTTTTTTTTTTTTTTTTTCCTCGATAATCTCGAGTCACGGTATCACCATCACCCAGGTTGCAAGCACAGAAGCGCAGGAAGAAAGTTGAAAGTGACAAACGGACAGCTGTAGCATTTGTTCTCATCGAAGGAAATGTTGCGTAAAAGCCGTATGCTGTACTTTGCGTCATGGCTGGAATCTTAATTGATGCTTCTGCGCTGGTAGTTTATGTATCCTAAACACGTCACTGGTGCGAAAACACGCTATAAGCCAAACAAGCATGTTTGAAATGAAATTACTCCTTTGGAAAGGTGGGTTATGTTAGCAAATTTTAATCTGTAGGGAGAGTGAGCAGATTAGGCATACATTCTACGAGCGAGGCCATGAAATAACGGTATTGATCTTATTTGTACAGTTTCACCGATTTGCAGTGTCATCTTGAAGCTGGTTAATTTGTGGGTAAATTTCCCGAAACTAGGTAAAAGCCGTTCGGGTTTGGGTAAAGGGCGCTAAAATGACGTTTATCTTGCGACCAATTCAGTTGTGTTAGCACTTGCTGTACTTTCGTTTGAAGGCCACGTGTTACTAAATCGAAATATAAGGAAATTACGCACTAAACGGTTCAGGCTCTTTCCCTAAAATTGCTCAACATTTCGTAATCAATTTCTGACAGTAAAGCAACGTATAGTCATGGTCATAGTTTTCTCTCAATACATTTTACGGATTTTACGGGACGCTCTTAGTAAATTTGTAACAAGTGAATTTGGATATTTTTAGGAAAAGCCTTCTAGAAAACTACGCACATTCAAACAAGTCCAACTAGTGTCTTAACCTTAATACAGGTTGTATTTGCCTGTTCGCTTTAGAATAATCACCTGTGAAGTTTAGACCATTTTCAATAGCACTAACTCCTTTAATAACTGAGAAATTCTAACTTTGTTCTCGTTAAAAATATATAGCTTAAAACGGCCCAAATGAACCTTCAAGTCGAATTCTCGAGTGATTCGTTTCCCAAAAATTACCTACATGTGAGTTTTTTTTTGTCTAAAAAATGCATTAGTTGAAGTTTCTACAAAATTCTCGAGGATTAGGCGTTATAATAAAAAACCTTACTACCGAAAGCTCACGAGCAAATGTTGATTTTTTTAATCGCCTGAACGATTTAGCGTGTAATTCCGTTATCATTCTCTAAGGCACACCATAGTCGTAAAACTGCATGAAACATGAAAGTTTAATTAGTTTTCTTAATATTTCTTTTGAGTAATGAAGACTTACTGATAGGTGATTTGATTAATGTGCGAAAAACAATTGTGAAGCACTGGCTTAAGTAATTTTTGGGATTGCAGGTCTTTCGAAGGATCCAGCTAATTGGCATGTGCAAGTTTTGTGCGATTTATTACACGGAATCTGGTGACTTATTCTTGACCATAGCCACAGGACAATCTTATGTAGTAACAAGGATCTAATATCCTTAGAAAACTATGCAACGATGGACGAGACTTAGGTTGAGCATATTGGAAAAGGAAATAGGGCATGTTGACTCGGTGCAATATCCACGCTCATCGCCCTCTAGGAGCCGTTCGTGTCTCACAGGCTGGTACCCACGCCTGAGGTTGACAAGGTTGACCTTGTGAGGTACTTACGTCTACTGTATTTCTATCTGTAGCATTTGCGAATTACTAAAGAAGGAGGCGGCAAAATACAAAGGACATGTCTTTATACCTCAGAAACACCTAACTTTCCGTCGAAGCACTTACCGTGCTTTTTGGCTATGCATAAGGATTGAACGTCGCAGTGTTGAGCGCACGTTATACAGCCATTTGAGCCATTTGTCCCCGTCCCACCCTACGTGGAAGAAAAATCACGTCATCAAGTACCATCATTGCCGATCTTCAAAGTCTCAAAAATGGCGGCACTTTTGTGAACTAAAGCTCTGTCAATAAATGACACAGTATTGTGACAGTTTTTACTAAGAATGCATGAAAAGAATTTTTACTTCTCCGTTTACGGTTTCACGGTTAGGCAAGAGTGTCGCTAACTTTAAATTTCGTTGCCACTCAACAATGAAATCCACTACGGTCCTTAAACGTTGCGCAAATACGGAACATTCTAGAGGAAATAGCATAAAGGGCTTGAACTCTCTTTATTAATGTGCGAGAAGAAAAGGGTCTGCCACGGAATTTCAGATGGCTCACATATATTGATCTTGAACTTATCTTATAGAAAAAAAAATTACCATAATGAATCTCCAGAGGAACAGAGAGATTGTTTATAAGTACGAAGTTCATTTTACCATACGCTTTTTCTGCAATTTTGCGTAATCCAGTACCCTTCAGCACCCACCGGTAGCCAATAATTTGTTTTAAAAAGCCTCGCTATGCCGAAATTTTACAGTATTCCAGGCTATACCAAGGGGTGTTGCGAGCTTGAATCCAAAACCCCACCCCGGCCTTCAGAAACAGTCCCCCAAACCAAATTCCTGAGTACGGGCAGGGCCGGATTAAGTCTTTACGGGCCCCTAGGCTGACGTATCCGCGGCCCCCCGCTGACGTATCCGCGCTGAGAAAGAGTACTTTCTTGACGGGCCCCGCTACACTACGGGCCCCAAGGCTGCAGCCTACTTAGCCTCTATTATAATCCGGCCCTGAGTACGGGCCTGACTTTACTGTAATGTAACTCTCCGATGTATAAATATACTGCAAGTAAATGGAGGGTGTTCGCTTTTTTATTAATTTATGATTATTTTTCGTGTATTTGTTTTTCTTTTTAAAAGAAGGCTATTATGTAAAGTGCTTATTCCGAAAGATGGACTACGTAGGCATTATACTATGACACAATACAGCTTTTATTTACTTTATTCTAATGGTAATATTCAGTATTAAACAGCAAACGACGCCTCGTTGCGTTTTTTTGTTGATCTGGTTAAGATGTGGAGAGAGAATTCCAAAGTTGGGCGTTAGAATCGATCATAAGGTGCGGGTACGACCTATGACGCGAAGTTATGGTAGAAATGTCAGCTAAGGAACTTCAATTTATGCGATGTCTTCCTCTCCGTTAATAAGTACGACCTAACGTCATTATACGATATATGGGTTCCTGTTTTGGTGAGAATTTAAAAAAAAAATTACCGTATATTCATTGACCATAGTGCTCGGGTAAAATGCCAACTTTTACTACCGAAAGTGGCAAAGGAGCCACAAAAACGGAGGAAGGCTGCGATGAATAGTGAATTTTCTTCTGAAAGCGAGGAAGCTTTACACGTGAACAATTAAGCACTCTTGGGAAGCCGTTTCCAACAGTTTCCCGGGCCGCTGGGTGCTCATGAAAATGAGGCAGAAGAACCTCGTTGAATGGTAACGATATTGAAATTAATTCAGGAAAATGGAATAGAGTGTGTAACGTAACGATGCTTTGCATGGCTAAAATGTCAATATTTGCATTTCCTTGGGTGAGTGCGTGGCACTGCACTGGTACTGCTACCAGGAAACGATGGGCTTAGTGCGGTACTCTATTAAAATTAAAACCCCTTTTAAAACTGTCTCGTAGAAGTCAATGAGTTATTTAGAGTCAACAGTCTCCTTCGGAGCCCTTCTCTCTACATCTTAGCTTAAGTTTTGAAATTCTAGCATTAGACCGTAAATATCTCCTGAAATGAAGCTTAGCAATGGATGAAAGCTGTCCTGAAGGCGTTGTCGTTTCACTGTTGATTAGGAAACAAGAATGGGGTAGGAAGGCCGTTTTGGGATAGTTGGGGAAAGCAAAACGTTTTGTCAGCTGGGTAGAGTTCAATTTTCTGTTCATTGCTGGCGCCTTCTGTGTAGTTTCATTTCTCCTTTGATTTGTTACCGATAAATGAAGTCTACACATGAAGTTCGTTGGCGACACAAAGGCTTATTTATGGGAACATCAAGTTAAAAACAACGCACGTAAGTTTAACTGCACATTTGGATTATTATGAAAAGTAGAGGGAGAAAAAGTTAACAGAGGTCAGACAAGGTGTAAGTTTGCTTTATTGTTCGTGAAATTAACTTGCAACAGAGAATTTCGTAAGACTTATTTGTAGAAATCTGAACTATTTCTTGATCGAAAAAGTTTCCAAGAATTATAGCAATTTTTTGCGTCTTCTCAGAGGTGTGTTGTCGTGCGTTCATATTGTTATATTTTTTGAAGATGCGCAGCACTTGTAATATTATCAAGTCCTAAAATATTTGCTTACGAGGACATTGCCAAACTATCTTTCAGTGAACAAAAATCACGATCTTACTTCAATGTATTAGTAATTTCGCGTTATGACTTATCTGAAGGCAATACTCTATTATGACAGTGGGTTTTTCTCTGCTACGTTTTTCAAAACATTGCTAAAATTGTTTAGCGACTAAATATTCTTGTATGGGATGAGTTGCGTATAATTCTAAGTGCACTTTTATTTCTCTATTATAGCGACACAATCAAAGAACTTCATCAAATGTGGCTTACTGAAAAGTATGGCGCGTAATAGGTAACTAGCCATCTTGATGTGACTTTAAGAGAATGATCGATCGATGTTAAGCTACTTGGCGGCCAAGCGTTGACAGATTGCACTTGGCTAACCTGTCTGGTCCGGCGTCCACTGTTTGGCTAACCCGTCCATCCTGTCGTTTTAGTCTCGGCAAACCTGCCTAACCGTCAATGCAAACTGACAAAACGGTGGAGGTTGCGGGGCATATGTGGCTAATGGTTGTCCATTCCAGCGTGCAGCTTCCATAGATCAATAAGATTGATGGAGAGCGCAAGGGGAACATTAAAACAGAGTACACTGCCAATTGAGAAGGTATTTAAGCAAAAAGGGGAAAAGGTCACTGAGTACAGGTTTGCACTCAACTCTTGTATTCTCATCCTGAACGACGCTTTTATCTTTTAGTATAAAAGACAAAAAAGCCTAAGGGCACTGAGAGTCAGATATGAAAGAAGGGAAACGGGGGAGTAATAAAAGTAACTTGTGTAAAACCTTCTAGTTGCAGCAATGGCAGTTGCTGTAAATGCAGCTGGAAAATTTTTGGCCAAGAGAGTATCGCTACAATTAGCGATACCACTTTCGGCTTGAAACAGACGTTCTTTCTCAGCCAAAGGAAATATTTACACCAATGGCATGGCACACTAAAAGCTACCGACCGTCAGAAAAGTGGAGACAAAAGCTCGTGAGCCATAATTCAGCCTTTCAAGATAAAGAACCGAATATGAGGTTTGGAAGATATTTAAAAATGTCTCTTGTTGCTTCCATGTGCACAGACAGCCGTGTTCCTGCGACGGAAAATTCGTACTGATTACTAATATAATATAATAGAGAGTGAAATACTCAGAAGAAAATTTTTTCATTTTGTGTGAAGTATTAGTAAAATGTTTTGAGAACTTCGCACTTATACGGACGTGCTACGTGAAAACGACTCACAAGTAGGGTTTACGAAGTTCACTTAGGAAGCCAGCAAGCCATGGGGAGTTATGGACACAAAACATTTGTTTATGGTAATAACTGCCACGTGCTTCATTACAAGACGTGAAGAGAATACAGTTACGAGCTTTCAGGGTTGCATTCGCGAGTGAAGAATATCAGCGGATCGGTGTGTTACAAAATTTGAGTAAACTAAATAATATGGGATCTTGCTTTGACACTGGATACGCCTTCTTTTTCCAGAGCTCGCCATCTAACGGGGGAACTAGTGAATCGCAAACAGTCTCCAAACGTGTCTAGGTTAAAAGCATTTGTTATGCTTGAAGATATGGTTTATTTTGTGTGTTAAGGAATTTGGGCCTCTTCCTGGTGTGGTATATAAATCTGTCTGGACAAACTTAAAAGATCTCCAGCTAGTCCACTGTCGTGCCAGTGAGGACTTGGGTTTATCTGTGCTTTGTAAGGTAAATTTTGCTGCCAATACTGTTCTTACATCGAAATATGAATACCTGGATAATGTCCAGAAGTTTCCTTTTCAGTGACAGATCTCGATATGAGTTAAAAAAAATACTACGTTTAAGGAACGAAAGTTGAATCATGACAACTCGTCTGCTGTCAAGTGGCATGTGTCACTTCCCGTGGAAGATTCCAACACATGTTGAGTGAGTGCAAGCATTCATGACACAGAGGCCTTTCAAGTACGTAAGATGCTAAATCATTCGTCTTCATTACAAATTGTTTGTCGATTCCTCGAAGTTAAGCTCCATTCCATTTTGTTAAGTGTGAATTTACTGCAAAATGCAGACGCGGACAATAGAAGAGGGAGGAGACACTATGTGTTTGGGAACTTTTCTGTTCTTTATTTTTCACTTTATGTGTAGACAAAATTGTAGTCCTAAATTATGCTCACCAGATGACCTGGTATTCTGGCTATCAAACGAGAAATCGTGCGGTTCAAGAAGATGAAAACCGACGTAAAACCAACCGATCGTGAAAACTAGAGCTCTTCCACTTGTACAAACTGAAGTGCCGGGTACACAATTTGGATTTAGGTGTAGGACGATTTCTTCATGTGTTTCGCTGCAAGAAGCTAGTCTGTTGTCTTTTTTATTGAAAAAACGACTTACAGCGTCTTAGTGATAATTTACAGTTATATTCCCCGCCGATATTGGTAACGTTCTGTCTTTGATTTATAAAACAAGATGTATGATTTCTTCCAAATGCTAAATAAGCACAAAAATAGGTAAAATTGTAGGGAATGGCTTAGCATCCGCTATTGTCCTCTGTTTTTGTCCGAGGAATGGTTGTTTTGAATTGTGGAAAAACCCATCGTTGCTACGTCGTGTTCCTCGTGGTGAAAAATGGTTCAGTCCGAAGTCTACGAAATCATCCCACTGGAGTTTTAAAATTCTGTGCAAGACCAGTACAGTGAATTTGTAGCGAATTTTTGAAGAGGCTTATTCCTTAGCTTATTGTCTACACAGAAAGTACTTTTGCTTAATTTTCAGGTTCATCTATTGAGTGGTGCAACGAAACTAACAGGACCCGTTTCTTACAAAAAAGGTGCAACAAATCTAGGTTTTATTTATTTTCTCATGTTGACTTTGATTGTTTTTTTTACGAAAATGTCCCTGTGTGTATCTTGTCATATTCAGCAAGTTTCTGACTTCTTCCTGTTTCAACGCGTCTATACTTCATTAGTTATGATTTTTGTACGATTTGTCCGACATGTCAACGTTCTCGACACTTCTTCACTGTCGATATCCCCAGACTTATGATCCTGTTACGTGAAATTTTGGAATAGAACATAAAGTACTGGCTTCGAGCTGCACTCCCTTAATTTATCCAAGAAATCTTGCAAATCTCTTCATTGCTTCTTGTTCCGTACACTACAGTTCGTGCAAATTGCAACTTTCGGCGCCATAGAGGAACTACTAAGAAAAATAAACCGCAATTTGATCCAGTAGCTAACTTTACGGTTCTTTACCGAGTAATTGAAACATGTGCTTTCTGTGTTTCGTACAGTGCAACTTTTTGTAGCATTTTTTGCTAAAAAGCAGCATTCCTAACATTGAAAAAGCTTTTCTACGTTTAAAGTTTCGAAAACATCCCCGTTTTCTTTCTAGTTTCCTCCTGAAAGGTGAAAAAGGCAAGGTTTTGGTAGAAGCAAGCTCTTTTGATTTCGTACTTTAGCACCATCCCATCTCTCAGTAACTTCTTTGCGCCGCGCCAACTTTTTTTGTGACATAACAAACGCGTGTACAAACAGGTTTTTGCCACGGACCGCTCGATCTTTTTACGTCGTTCTCTCGTACATATTTGAAATACAGAGCTATTCATGTGCTTTAAATCTAGAAATGAAATTGCGTTTCTTGTGGCTAATTACGTTTAATATATATGGGTTAAAAATAATTATCCCAACGTGTGGGAGATTTACCTCCATATTGAAAGAGCTTTCCGTCGTAAATCGAGCATCTTTACAAAAAAGGTGCTAAAAGTTATGAAAAATGTGGAAAAATTCAAATTTACTTGTGAAAGGAACCGCAGGGAAGAAAAAAAAAGTCACGGAAAAATGCAAACTACGAGTTCTTCTTTCAACAACTACCTTTCCGGAGGCACCATTGATTCAATCTTGATGTGGATGTGATGTGAGACTTTGTATGGGGTTGAATTTCTCTATCCTTCTTTGGTCCTTGTTTTTTTCATGCTCTTGTCTGATCTGCGCTGTTCTTTAATCTTCATCACTTACACTTTCCATAGAGATCACTTCGTTGTCAGAATGGAGTACCGATAACATTTGCCTTACTTGACGCTGATTTCGCAGCTTTTGCTTTTCTGCATCGCAATTTAGTCAGAATTGATTTGATCGAGAGAAGCAGCTAAAGGTTTGATTTAGGATCGAATAAGTATACCAGTGTTGCCCTTGCAGCAAAAAACTGGCATGTGGGAACAAAGAAGAAGAGATAATCGTTGAAATAATTATGCAATGATGCTTCGACGCTGATATCGAAAATTCATTGTTGTAGTGTTGACTTTGTTATAACACAGTAGTCATAGCTTAATCTTTTGCTTCCTTTCCTCTTTTGTGGTTGGGGTGGTTCCCTCCAGTAACAACAGTGGATGCCTGGGGCGTTGTAGGTGGAGCGGCCTTTCTTCCGTGTGTATTGAAATCCCCGCCTCCTGACCGCGTCGTCCTGATCTTGTGGTACCGGGCCGGTTCTGACACTCCTATATACAGGTACGGTAAAGAATGAGAATAGAAACAAGAATTGACGATACATCCGAAAATTCTTTGCCAATCTGTTAATTGTTCGAGCCTGACAAAACATGAAATCTGGTCAGGTGACGTCGTTTAAGAATCATAATCGCCTTCAGTTTCTTTGGAGAAGAGTAGTGTTAAACAATCTAACCAAACTAATTGCAAAGTATTTTTTTCTTCAAAATCTATTTGTGCCATAAAATAAGTCAGCGAAGCAAGTGGCGGCGTAATCACTGTTTCTTTAATTTAAATTAGTAAGTTAGCTTTTCAAAGTTTGGTTACTGTTTTGGTAAGCTTTTGTTAAGTTTTCTCTCAAGTTTTCTGGCTGTAAGTGATGAACGAAAACTGAATTAAAATGTTAAGAATTGTGAGTCAACATTTGAAGTTTTCTTCATCATACACTAAATAGCTTAGCGTGCGGCAGTAATGAATGCAAACACGTAAAGTGCCTACATAAAAGAATGAGGACATGCCTTTTTAAAAGTATCTTGCGTGTTGAAAAATGAGCTTTCGAACTCAATTAAACAATGTACGAGTGTATACTACAGCAACATACTCGCTCGCTTCGTAAGATTCTTTAAATATCATGACCAAGATGTTCGAAATATAAAAAAAATATCTACTATTAAAGTGAAAGCAACTGTGAATTTCGTATCGGAAGGAAACCATTGAAAAATGTGAATATAGGAAAATATAGCCACACATGTGGTAACGGTGCATTTTCGGTCAACAGAGAGGAACGCGCCTGCAAAAATGCCTGAAATGTTATCCGAAGCGCGGAAATAGCGTAACGATGAATCTCGTTCCGAGTACTACCCGTACGAAAAATGTGATCTGATTAACTTCGCGGCCACTTACATTTATCTTGTGCGTAACCGTTATTACGCGAGTGTAACGGAAAGTCGACTTAGGTTATACATCAGTTACACCTCTGTCAATTGAAGCATCTGTTATACTGTAGTAGAATATTATGTTTACTTTAGGGTTCTGTTGCGGTGAAACTTAAGTACATTCGCAGTATTACTGAGGTCTTACCTTCGTCACACCGATAGTAGTTACTTCAGTTGCACCTTGGTTATGCATAATTTCACTTAGACTGTGCAGGAGCCGCACCTGCATTATAATTAACCTTCAACGGCCTTCTACTGAGAAGAAACTAGAGTTTTCTTACAGTTTACATAAAATACACCAAAGGTTAACGATAGTTTTTTCTGCGCTCTATGCCAATTGAAATGCATTTATACTTTAAGGGTGCTATATCTTCAAAATAAGTAAATGTGTCTCACAAGCGAGTAAAATTGTTAGTGCACCTTAATTTTACTGCTGCAGTTCGTTGTTATTCTTTTAGTTGTATTTCTTTCATGCATGTTATTAATTACTCCAATGCGTATTGCAAACCAGGACAAGCTTCAAACATACAGGTTATCAAACAACACAGCAACATAAACAGGACATATGACAATAAGGGAAAAACACACATCTGAATATGAATAGTCTTTCCTAAGGCTCTGGCTCCGTTCCTTGTCAAGGTTTAGTCCCATGTTCTGCACTTGAGGCGTTTCTAGTAGAAACGCACGTTATCTCACGAAACAGTTTACACTTCTAACACTGAACAATTCCCCGTTAATTTGGTTCCGTTTGTTCACTAGTAAACAAAAGGCAACATTTTTAAATTTATGAAAGTAAATCTTCATTTTTTTAAACATTTTTTAGTGTATTTTGTGCGCACAGATAAGGAATGTTTGAAAATGAGGAGAATATTGAATGCCACGTTGAGTAACACAAGGAAGGTCACTTAACGCCATGGAATTACACTATTCCAGTTACTACTACGCAACGGAACTCCACTGAATTCGATAGGCGTGATGTCACAGTGCTCAGAACTGAGTTAACTTCTAGTGTCTTCTGTGAAAAATTTCTAAATGCTCCAAGCTTGACTTTTCCCGGATCTCACAACAGCGTAGAACAGTTGATAAATGGCAATACATGAATCGATATGCACGCATTTATCATTGTAAAACACAAAAATAATTAAATGAATTTTGTCTTTATGGGCTCAACAGGATGACAGCATTGCTGTTTCGAAGAAGTCACAACCAGTAATAGAATATCACATCAACAAACGGGTACCATAGGGATAACGACACAAGACTGCTTTACTTTTTACTCACTAGACTTGAATTCTCGTTCTCAAAAACTAATTTCACTGTCTTCCTATCAACTGCTTTTTGCCTACTACACTACAGACCTTGTATCAGACTTCTATCCGCAACACAAAACGCCCGTATTCCTAGAAAGCCTAGGGTCAAGCCCCCTCCCCCCCACGCACACACACACTTGCCTACACAATATGGTCTCATGAAGAAAAGGGTGTCTGATTAGTTTCCCATATTAAGGATCAAATTTCTACATTCCCGATTTTCCAGCAGTAGTTATTTTCCCTTAAATACATAAAAAAATTTATGCAAGGATTAGGAAGTTAGAAAATAAGGCTAGTTTTAAAATAAAACAAGTTAATTAAAAAATAAGACTAACTTCTTTTGAGTACTTCAACGCTTGTTTATCGCTCAGATGGCTATAAATTGTAGAGTAGATTATATTAGAGAAACATAAGCGTATATCCAAACAATGCACTTATGACATAACTATCGATTCAAAAGTTTATTTACATGTGTTATTTGCAAAGAAAAAAATCTCTGTGATTTTTTTCTTTCTTTTAAGGAAGAAAGAGACTTGTAAAGCAAGCTTTTCATTAGGGTAATTCCATAGCATCAGATTGCAATCGGTTATTTGCCTTCTAGTACCAATGACGCCTCTAGCTGTAGAAAAGAAATATAAAACATATTGAACATAAAATGCAGTCTAAGGCTAGTTTCCCGCCGCTAGTGGATTAGGGAAGCAGGGAAAGAGTAAGCTTAATAACAAACAAAAGATTTAGTTAAACATTCTTTTAGCTTCCATGAAAGATGGTCATGGTACATAAGTTATGTATTCATCCGTTATGTATGACCATGTGTCGGGCAACCAGTGCAAAGTACTGGCCCGAAGTCTAGTGTTTCCCAAAACCAGACGCTGCGTAGACACCTTGACGGTAATTTCTTTAAGTCGGTTAGAAGTCGTCTGGCAGTCAGAAAATTTTATTTGGCTGCCAAACTTTGGAAAACTTTGACGAAACTTCGTAACATTTTTCTACGCCGCTAGTGGCCATTTTACCGACAAAGTTTTACGCCAAGTTTATGTAGAAAGCTCGGTTAAGTTCCACAGCAATGACAAGCGATTCTCATCTTGTGGTATTAAAGGGATCGGTTATCCTAACCAAATTGTAGACATCTAACGTGCCTGTACCTTTTTACAATGCTACTTGGTCGCTTCCTCGACTACCTTAAACGATCTTTTAAGGATTACGATTTCAAAATCGTATCGGTATTTCTCGTAGTATAGTACCAGAATGGTTGAAATTCAATGCTCTGAGACCAGTAAAATATATAGTAGGCTATCATGCAAGTGGTTATAACTAGGAAAGAAAACAATAAAATCTTTCCCATCTCCTAATTAGAAGTGCGTTAAAATTATCTTATTAAAACACAATTGCATTGCAGCTTTGACTGAGGCGGATAGTAAATGTCTTCCTTTAAAGTATTTGAGTCCTTCAAATTTCGTAATATAAACTGTAAGACTTATTTCTTTATTCTTGATTTGCAAAACCCAAGACTAGAACTGCATATCTTTAATTTTTCCGTTCAGTTAACCAAGATATTAAGTAACGACTCTGGAAATACATCAGACTTTGTAAACTAAGCATGTGAATAGGGTGCGGTACAACTGGCAGTTAAGCTGTGTCGTTTCTGAAAAATCAACTTCTATTTCCTGGATTCCGTCTCAGCAATTTACAGCTCAAAGAATCTTCAGTTTCCCTTTCAAGTCATTTTTTTCTTCCTTTCGTCACTTTCCCGTATCTCCTTTCTTTTCGTTTCTGTTTTCATTCCTAGCCAGCTACTGGCCCGCCTCTGTCAGTCGCTTTTGACCAAAGCCGCTTTTAGCTTGCTTGGCTTCTTTCCCCAAACGCGGACAGTCGCCTATCTCGATCCAAAGGAAAAGAGCTAAAAAATAAGGCGATGTCCAAAAACGAGGACTACAAGGGGGAAAAAAAACCTTCTGTAGTACCAAGTACAACTCAGTATTTTTTCTATATTTTTTCTTCAACCATTTCTTGCATTGCTTGTCGTTGCACTTAACAAGGAGCTGATAAAAAGTTCTATAAGAGTTTGTTTGCCAGAAATAGAGACTTACCAGCATCGTAGTGTAACAATACCATTATCTACCAAGGCCTCGTTGCAGTGATTGTATCAAATTTACGAATGATGATACGGGGAGCTTTTGAAAGCACTATTGTTCCGCAAACGGTTTTGGCCAAGCCAAGAATAATGTTACTCAAAGATTTTTCGGCTTTGCTGCAACTCCCCTTTAGTAAGAACCTCAGCGGTGTCAAATTTCAACTGTGACATGACTACACCCATCTGGCGTTTTAAACTGAGAGCATCTTTTCAGTTATTTTTCTTTTCGGTGTTCAAAATCAATGATCTTTCAGCTTATGGAGTGTCTTTCTCGTCGTTTCTAGTGTCGATGCCCGTGACGGGCAGTTAGCTCATGCAGGCCACTGGTCAGCTGAGTTTGCATTTGGGCGGCGAGCCACGTTCGTTACGTCGCCGCTGCCATCGCCGTGGCCCTCGCTTCACTCGCAGTTAACCCCCTCATCCAGTGGCTTAGTCATAGAAGGCCTTCAAGACGGCGATGCGGGTGTGTACCGGTGCCGGGTGGATTTCCGTCAAGCCCAGACCCAAAACTCTTACGTGGCGCTTTCGGTTACGAGTAAGTACGAGTTTTTCCGTCCTTGTCGTTCTGTTTATTTGGGTTGGTTGATCCTCGGTAAGTTCCAGGAAGGAAGAATGGCAGAATGCCCTCCTTCCTCCCCAGAAAAAAATGTAAGGGAAAAAAGTTAAAAAATGGTGCTGCTTGCTTTCATTGCCACGTGTCACGAGCATCCGCCGTTGGCGAAAAACTTATATCCGTCTGCGTAAGCTTATGTGTTGCTTACTACTACTATGTTAGATTCCTGCTTACTGCCAAGGAAATAATCTCCTGTTAGTGAAAAGAGAGAGGAAACAGAGAAAGAAGGCTTATAATATTCAGAAAACCGGAGGAAGTAGGGCACATGGTGCTGCCAAGCGCGCAGATAATGCAGGGACCATTATGACATTGTTCATTCTAGCATTCTAATACAAACAGGGAAAGAGAATGGGACCCAGCCTCTTAGAAACGGACACTGAAAGATAAAGCAGCTCAGGTATTTTTTTATGATCTTTCAAGAAAGTGGAATTTCCATTTCTTCCAAGTGCCCCTAAGACCTTCTTAGCTAAAACTTCGAACAAGAGTTCTAGTTCGTCGTATCCCTCAGTGCAAGCCGAGCTTCAAGAGAACGTTTCATAAGATTTCTCACAATTCATGAAAACCTGTTATTGCGTTTAAAAATGCATAACTCTTTTCACAAAATTACAAAGTAGACACTACAGTTTTCTACGTAAACGCAGATTTTCAAGAAAAACTTCGAAAGGTCTATTTGCATTATCAGTAAAAACGCAACGCCACCATATTGGTTCTGCATCATCAACGCCCATAGCATATCTACATTGTTTACGGGTAATGGTGGAAAAATCACGCCGTCCAGAACCAGTAAGATGATATTTTGCCTTCAGAGGAAAAGACGGTGCCCTCTTTATTCATAAATAGCGGTAAAACAACTTACTGTATTTTCACGTTGGCTAAATTTTATCACCCGGTACATCGAGCGTGAGGAACTTGAATTGATGAAATAAACTTCGAATTAAGTAAGCTTGAATTGATTCATGAAAGTATGATTCAAAATAGAGCCATCAACATGGGTCGTAGTGTGTTCACCGCAACTCTGTAATGGCTGTAAGCATTTGTCATTAATTGACCGTGAATTTCACACCACTCAAAGATGTGAACAATCATTATTAGTTACAATGAACTTTCCTATCGCTCTAGGAGCTGCTTAGTGGTTACGTGGACTGCCATTGCTAGGAACAATAAATGTTATTCGTTTCGACCTCTAGTAGATGAAAAATGCAATCATACGAATGATCTCAGCAAAAAGAGAATTCGGGCACGGGTATTATTTAGGTTTATGTGCTACAGCTATCCTACAAAAACTGCAAGTCATGCAAACTAGCAGCAGATTTATAGTAAACGGATGATTACAAATTATCACCAACGCGCTACTGTGTGAGTCGTTTACTATGTACCCCGGCATCACTTGACAAGCAAATTGGTGCGCGTTCATGCATATGCTTAGCAGCGGCAGTTGGGGTAATCGTGTTTTTGTATCCTGCCTGTACTTGCCTACTCCAACTGGATATTATCAATAAAATTTTTAATGCAGATATTTTCATATTTGTGGAAGGTTTTCATGAAATCTTTCCCAGCCATTTCGCAGAAACAGTAACAAACCCATGCATGAATGACTCAAGTTTAGCGCCTAAAAAGAAAACGGTCAGCTCCTGATCATGTTGCCAAAAGTGCTGGAGCTTTACAAGCGATTCTTCCGGATGAGTTAAAAGACCAAGTCGTATCATTTGTCGCCATGTTTTTCTTCTCGGGACGGATATTCATATTTGGTGTCCCCAACTTGAGCGGATTTTATGAGAACATTTTATTTTCTTCTCCTTATGCAAGTTTACTTCCATTTCTTTTCCTTTTCACTTTCTTTCTTTCACAAGTTTTTCGACTTAGTCATTCTTCTCCCTCGGAAAACTCTTTCCAAGGAAAGAAAAAATTCACAATACTGTTTGGGGTAAATCGCACCCTCCTAGCATGGTACTCGGTAGCATTTCCTCTGCTGCTGCTGTTGCAATTTACTGCGTTTTGTCGCCCATGATTTACATATGAGGTTAGCTTGCTGTCTGATTTCCAAGTAAAATAAGCGAAGTGCTGCTTGGGTTTGTTTCCCTCTTACGCCGCCGAAAAGTCAACAGGATATAGCGCAAGTATTGTCTTCCTCAAGTGTCGGTACACATTCCGCCTAGGTTTCTCTTCTCCAGTGTCACAAGAAACTGAAAAGTTTTTGTAACTTGTCCTATAAACTTTTGAATAAATACTTTTTCAGGTATGCATTACAAAGAATTTTCCAACAGGAGATGACGGCATTGCCTAGGTAGGGATGAAATTTGTATCCAAGATGGTGTGCCGTATGTCTTTTGTCTTGTCATCATCCAGTGTTTTAACAATTGAATTACCCCATACATAGACGTATAACCCCACAGGCTCAAAGGTGCCGGTATTGTACGATCCGGTACTGCACCGGGTGTCATTTCCTAAACGAGAACTGTCACAAATGCCACTACCGGGCCTTGTCACGTACTGTACTCGACTCTTTTTTACAATGGTACTGGGGGTAATTTTAGACGGAGGGCAATTCCGTAGAGATATGATCTCAACTCGGAGCCAATATCCATTGAAGCTAAAAGGGTACGATATCTCTTTGAAGGTAAAAAAGGCAAACGAACAGTAAGATCTTTGAGAATTCCTCTCCAACGCTGAAATATTTGCTGGCGTCTTTCAGCAGCTTCCCTTTTTCCTATAAAAAAGGATGGTAATATACTAGGACCACATTTAGTCTACCGATTCGGCTACTGAAAGCGTTTGGATAATAGAACAATGGTACAATAAGAAGGATTGCCATTTTTGGAGAAATTCTGAACTGAGGTCTTGAATGTATGAGCATTGCGAAAGGGTTTTTAAGAGATTGTTGAACTCATATTTAATGAAATTAATATCTTGCTTGGAAAATAAATAAAAATTATGTACGCACTAATTTGTTATCTACTTAGAAATGACATAGCGAATTCTACTGTTATGTTCAGTTTAATTGGACTTGGCTTATGACGGTTTAATTTTTGAAATAAATTGATTCAATGCAGTTGTGTATGGATTGAAGAACGCCTGGTTGAAACAATATCTAACTTGAAAAACTTTCGAACTTTAATTTATGCGTCGTGTAAGAAAACTGGTCGAAAGTTATTTTTAAGAATGTCGAAATAATTTTGTTCGTTTAGACGTTATTTTTTATTGATTTCCGGTGTGAAAAAAATTAGACAATTTTATACTTAATATCATAATCTGATATTTTAATACATTCCTTGTAGCTTACTTGCGTAATAAGAAAGGGTATAAACATACAAATGCACAAAAAAGGTGAAAGAGGATGAGGCATTTTGTCCCTTTTGGACGCCTAAGGTGAATTGAATAAGTGACAAAGAGAGAATGAATATCCATCCTCGTCCGTGCTTGGAAAGTTCCTCAACATGTTTTCCACTCATTGTTGGCCCACGGAAATGTAGCAAGTGTTGTAGCAACAGGAAAGCTGAAATTCAAGCTCTTGTATCAACTTAAATAACGCTGGAAGGGGGAGCGAGAGTGCTCAAGGATACGTAATGGATATTGCAGCGGCAACAGCAGCAACACAGTTTGATTACTTCAGGTTGCATGCCTTCTAGCTTTGATTTGTCTTCCTCGGGTTTCCATTTTTCTTTTGCAAACCCCCCGCAGAGCTTTCAAGGAGAAAATTTCGTTTGAAAAGAACGCCTCTTGTCTTGTTTTCTCAGCGACACGCACACAACTCTCCTCCATCCCCAAGAATACTTGTTTCTTCTGAATATTTGTATGCCAGAGGACCTACACATATGGAGGGAACAAGATAAACGACAACGAGAAAATCGAAGACACATGCTTCTGTACGGTACAGTACTGGCAACGAAAGAAGAAAGGGACTATACTCACGGAGAAAGAGGGATTTGCAGAATTTGATGAGCAAAAAACACTGTGAAATGCTATTTTCTTAGCCCCAAATATCTTTTGTAGATTGTCACTTTTCCCCAGCAGACTCGAAACAAATGTACGTCCCTCATGCGTCTTTTCCAATCTCAAGAAATAGACTGAGCTTATTGCACCGTCTACGGGAAAGTTCTGCTATCTGAACCACATCAACATGAATAACTATTGTTGCCATTGTCTTACAGTCACTTTCGTAGAGCAGTGTCCTCGGCATGCAGCTTCGTAGTATGGAATTACAGTATAGGGTCAAATCAGACAATCACCGTACCCATAAAGCGAGCGTGCAACATAACAAGCCAGGAAGCCGGCCGAAAGTGTCTCATGTAACAAATCGTGGTGTAAGGTCACGATGGGTAAGGCGCGTATGATCAACTAATATTTAGGAAATTGCGTGCAAAATTTAGTAAATATGTTGAAGGATTACGCAAAAGTTCTGTAACATTAAAGCTTAGCTTTTGTCGATGTACTGGTTTGGTATCGTTAAAAAAAGTAATATTGGGTTGTTAATTTGCAAAGTTGAGCTATTTTACCATTTTTTGACAGAGGAGCAACATGAAGAATGTTACCACACCGTATTTTGCGAAATTTATTATTTGGACAATCGTAATACTGTTTAGCGACCAGGGGTGTCACGAGGGTGTGGAGGGTGCATCCCCCATGATTGGTCAAAAGCCGATTCAGTAAAAAAAAAAAGTGCCGTAACGCAGGCGAAATAGTCAAGTGGGGTCTGTAAAATTATAGGGTCCATCCCACCCCCCCTGAAAACCCCCTCGCGACGCCCCTGTCCTAACTAGACTTATATTAGCTTGCAGAGTTGATCGCTTAACAAACTAGTTAAAGAAAGAGCACCACAAGGAGATTAGCATTGTAAGAAAGTTTATTTATTCTGCACATGGAATCAAAATGTGTCGTATTTTATAAAGTTGTGAACATTACGTGACATCGTACTGGTAGACAAATAATTTTTTTAGCAGATCATCTTACAGGAAACGGCGTCCCATATAACGAATGATACGCATATAGAACTGTCGTTGAAAATGTTGAGTTCGTAATACAGGCTTCGCTGCATGTTGCTAGTTTCTGTTGGGTTTCTCTGTATTACGTGTTGTAGGTTTGTTCTTCTTTGGGGCCAATTTATCTCCCGTTCAGTCGTATTGTTCACTGCGGTGAAATTATGCGCTTGGAAAGTGATCCACTCCTTGTCACCCTTTGGGCTAATCCAAATTGATTGTCTGAAATATCAGAACAGAAGGAGACTGTAATATTGGGTAACCACGCTAGATGCTCACACTTGGTAGGAGGGAAAACTCTGGGGCTATTGCGTCGCACATTGCAAATAATATAGTCACATTTCAACGATTAAAAAAAATAATAATAAAAATCAGTAGAGAAGAAGGTCCAAACTCTGTGGTCTAAGCTTCGACAAACGCATTTTTAGCTCTAGTACATACTGTTTTGTACTCCCGACTGCGGAAAATTGTTCTTGTAACTGCTCTGACTGTTCGTAGAAAGTTGGTATTCATTCTACTTTGTGGTTGTTGAGTTATTCAATTTCTGAAAATTAATGGCTGCCCGACTTTTCAAGAGCCACGTATAATTGGCCGTTTTTTGTAAGAAAATGCGTTAGTTAATAACACTTTCTTTAGTTACGCGCTTAGCTTAAGTGTCATAATTTCTCAGAAGTGTATATAATACTAAATATTAAGTGTATTTTTGAGAAAGTCCAAAAATTCACAAAGTAGTAATGTAAAAAATTTCGACTAGGCAACGTGCTGTACGCTAACCCGTGCCTCTTGCTACTGCAGTGGTGTCAGTGCGTCACACGCCTTGCACTTTCGAAGGTTTTAACCTGCCGCGAAAAATGTCGTGCAGTTAGCATTTGGCGTATTTGTTTGGGCTATTTTTTGTAACAAAAAGTAATTTGTACTTCTGCCTTTCGTTGTAAACACTTCTAATTCTATTTTTCCGTTTTGGGGATTCATTAGTATCTTCTTCCCCAAGTAGTTGGAGTTTGGACCACATTTTCAAAATGTCGATTTTGAAGAAATTTGAGAAAATTGGAATAAATAAATTTTAGAAGACTTTCGAAGTCATTTTTAAGCAGATATGTAGATGACACACTTGAGTACCTACTACGGAGGATTTTTTTCCTTAGCTTACTTCTAAGAGCATTTTTTTGAAAAAATAAAAATTGTAGTCGAAATTTAGACCAATTCTACTATCATTTTTACCGCATTTTCACTCCAAAAAAATCTTTTTCATTGATCTTCCACGTAAGTTTACGCATATTGCGGCGAAACGGTTGTACATACAAAAACAGTCGAAACAAAAAATAAAAAATATTTTTTCTTTTGAAATAGTCTTTTGAAAACTTTCATAATCACTGCTGAAATTTTTCCTATTAAATAGTTTTTATTTTACTTTTTAATGTAATTTTTCAATTTCTTACGTGCTACAATGAAAGCTGTTTGTGTGCAATTTATTACTCGTGTTTGTGGTAGTCCCTACAGTGTTGCTACCGTTAAATAACTAATACACGTACAAAAAAGTATGAAATTTTCCACTTTAGTTGTAAGCTACAAATGCATTAAATGTATCTGTACAAAAACAGTGAAACACAATTTTACTATAATGTACAAGCTATCTCGTAATAATTAAAAGCAACTACACGCAGAGAATACGAAGTTCCCTGCTAAGATGTCAACTTTACGACAATCTATGGAATAATTTGACATCGTAAGCTGGAGAGTCGCAATTTATTCCATGGGTAGCTGGTGCTGGTATTTTACAAACCATTGGGCCTTTCTGCTCGTTTGGGTGTTGGTACACGTTCTTAGACATGCATACGTACTTTTCAAGACCACTCTTCTCCATTTGCTACACGTTTTAGCCCTGTTCAATTAACGGAGCGAAGCCTGTTTTGGACCTCCAAGCTTGCGTTCTATGCCGATTAAAGCTTGTCTAACAAGGTTAATTTTACACTAGATTGAGTCCTTTGTAAGTGAACCGGCCCCCTGACTTGTAGGCGGTTTCTTCTCTTTTCTACTGAACCGTGGCTTTGCTTATACCGTACACTTGGCTGTTGGGAGCTGCACTCCCGGAATGGACCTCCCAAGAGAAAATTAACTCCCAAGTACAAGTACTAATGGGGCAGTAACTTTAAGCCTCAGTTCGCGGTACCGGGAGACGAGAGTTCTCCTTCTTCCCTTTTCCGCTGTTTCTGATGCTGCCAGGATGGTGTCATCCTTGAAACTTTGCAAGGAGCATTGTCGCAAAGCGACTGTAAGAGCTAAAACGGCCATTTTGAAGATGGAGATTATTACTTCATAACGTTAAGTTGACTTGAGAGCTGTATCGTGTTCACGTCACTCGTTACCTTGAATTACGTGACCTTCAAGGGACATTTCCAACTTCATTTCTTTGTGTGTATTTCCCTCACGGCAAATATTTTTCTACCTTTTAATAAAATTCTTTCTTACTTTTTTTTTTTAAAAAAAAAAATCCGAACGATGTGATCGTTATTTCTCCTTAATTTAATTTGGGGTAAAATTCCCGAAGCTCCCCCAGCTTCTACCGGTACAACTCCAGAAAACTCTATAACTGTCGTAAAATTGAAAGTACATTTCGTTACTCTCCCTTGGGAGAACTGCTCGTTTTAAGACGGAAAACGTTCTTCTCTAATTTTTTTCTGTTTGTGGGTAAAAAATAGCACTCTTCAAATTCTATCTCTACACGTTCTTTGCTTAAACGAAAACACTGCATGGGCAAAAAGAACAAAATGCTTCTCGGACAGACAAAAATTCTGATGAATTTCTATCAGCGAAAACTTTGAATAAAAACAATTTTGAAATAATGCTCGATCAAGAAAATGGGATTAAGTAATTTTTTTGGCGCACTGTATCTTCCTTGAGAGAGGTGATTTAAACTTGACGTACAATTGCCCATCGCTGAACAGGGAAGGGAAAGTGATAAGAATGCGATTTTTATTCGTTTTGGGAGGAAAAAAGGTGTCAAGATAAGCTCATGGAACCATTGAGTCGAATATTTATCGCGTATTTGTGGTGCTCCCTTGGTCCAATAACTGTATTTCTGCAAGATCCAGCCAGCTTGGTTAGGCGATGTCTTTATTACTGCATCGCTAGCTGCTTTTCTTTTTTTTTCCATTGAGACCATGCAGCCTAACAAGAAATTAGACTCATTTCTATTCTGTTGTAATTCTTTGCTCGCCGCTTTCATAACACTTTCATAAAGCGATTTTGTTTGATACACAAAAAATCTTCTCTAAGTTGAAACCTAAGATTTTTGAATATCCCTAACGGAAATTCTACGTTTCTGCATTCATTCTTGGAATGTTTCTCCTCAGTTTTCTTGCAAGGCAAACTAATCTAGAACTATTTGAGTAAGTTACGTTTAAAGAAATTCTGAGCCCATTCTTTTGCCCAAAAAAATCCAAGAAATCCAACGCAAAGTAGAAAAATTGCTAATTAATTTCGACTGAGTAACTTAACCCGTAACTAGGCATATTTCATTCATTATAGGTCTGCAGCATTCTTTCCTAATGAATTCTTGGCTTAGAAGTTTTTCTTCTTTTTTTCATCACTACAGCAATTGGCGAAAGAGGCTCAAAGTTGTATGCCACTAAATCCTGCTTCCGTCATGCTTTCTTTCGGACGTTATTTTTGAGACGAAATGAGAAGGAACTTACGCCTTCTTAAGAAGATGAGAAGTGGGAAATTTTTTGTCGTCATTGCTTCTGCGAATTTTTAAAGGAATTTGAAAGACGCAAGGCAGGTTTTAATGCTTGTGAATTCGATCCAGCTGCTGCCGGATTCTTTTGCACGGGAATTGTTTAATCCATGGACTGGCGCTAGCGAGTGCCAAAACCATCCGGGTTTGGGTTGTCTGTAGTTATACGTAGAAGGCTAATCAAGACCAGTCCATTCGCCTGACGGTTGAAATGTCGAGATTCCATGGCAGAGATTTCGCCCGACTAGTTCGTTAAGGCCCAATGAGAACGGAATTGAAGCCTGCGTCTTCGTCTTTTGCTTTGCCAACACAACTGCGAGTTGCAGATAAGACCAGAAATAGTGGGATTGGAACATATTTCTGCGTTCCGAAGCTTTTTCTTATCCAAATCTGCCTAGGAGAAGAAAACGATTCGGCAAGAAGTGTGCAGATTGATCCCAAAGATGGTTATCAATGCGTTGCACAGTAATATCAAGCACAGTACTGGCTCTCTGTAAACTAATTTAGTTAAAATTAAGCAGGAAATTCTACGTTCGAAGCTCATTTTTCGGATTTGCAAACTTATGAATTCTGCAGAAATCCTTGGAAGTTCCGAGAAGATGGTTATGCACATGCGAAATTAGATGCGTTGGCCTCTCTCTGGAGGATGCATATCCTTCAGGAAATCTTGCAAGTTTTCTTTTCGTTGTAGTGAAGATGCGCAAAGGGAAGGAAAAATGTTTGTTGGTCAATTGCTTGGAGGGTTAGATTGAACAAAAAGCAATGAAGGCCGGAGGTAGAAATAGTCTTGCGTACCCTTGGGTAAATACTTTTAAGGTCTTGACGTTTCGGTCGCGAAGCTGCTTCACCGGCGACAAAGTATTGCCCGGGGCTCCGGAATCAAGAGCAACAACAATGCATAGTGTCAAATGCTAAAGCCGGGATAGCCGAATCAGAGAAAGGTTAATACCCTATTAAAATTTTAACCCTCCCTTTTGGAAGCATTCGCGACGGAACCAACTAGGCTAAATGTCAAGAACATCCTAGCTGAGGAATCCTTGAACTCCTCCTCTTTTTCCTACGTTGAAGTTACCTGGGAGATTTTCTTTCATGCAGATGGGGTAGAAATGCCATGGCTGCGGATAAGAGAAAGAGAAGTACGCGTAGTAATGCAGTGCGTGGCTCAGAGCTCGGAAGTGGGGTCCGAATCTTAAAACTTAACTCGTATTTTAGCAATAATGTTATGTAGTGAGAAAAAATCATCTTTAATAAGTGTTGGAGATCTTGCAGTTTCACTTAGTGGGCGCGTTAAACTAAAGTAACTTGAATTATGTTAATTAGGTGAAAAAAAGTTGCATTTTGACACGTTCTGTACATCTATTTTCGAAAAACTCAATAGAGAGAAAAAACTATCCTTACAACGCCATGAGCCTCATTTATAATACATTTTCTCAACTGCTCGTATTAATATAGTCTGGGATGGCAAACTTTTGCATTTGTTCCTGCTTGAATACTAGTTAATTGATGTTGAATTAATTATGTACGTGGCCTTACTTTAACAGATATCTTAGGCATGAATTCATTATTCATAAGTAATAAATAGCAGTAACTGATAAGGAATATAAATGGTCGTATTGGATGCCAGACTGGTGAATAGATTAAGAGTTTTTTATATATGTTTTATTATCTAATAGACACAACATATTGACATGAAAATGAGGCTAGATCAACACTGTCATGATCAAAGCTGATCGCTGAGGGATAAGGTGGATTTGACTCCAATCACGATTTTTATATAATGGAAACCACAATATGCAAATCCAAAGAATTGCGTATTATATCTCGTTCCGAACCTAAACTAAATCTCAATATTTGTGTCGAATAGATTATTGGTTAATTTATTTCTGTAATATTTCACTTTCGTGACAAAATTTCTTTCTTGCAGTTGTTTCTAATTCTAGCATTTGTCGAACAGTTATGAATCTTCTGACCAAGGATGCTATTTTTTTTAGTCAAACTCATTGTTACCATACTCTGTGTCGTGTATATCATAAACCGTTGACGCTTTCTGATTGCCGAACGTCTTCTTTGCGGAGCGAATTGACTGTTGCTTCAGTTAAAAATTTTGCGAACATTTCAAGCGTTTCGTTGTACAAAAGGTGAAAGGAAACTTGGTAGTTGAATTGAGGGTTCGTCCTGTAAATTCATGCTTACGTAGTTCAAGTAAAGAAGAAGAATTATTCTTCTGACAGCAGTTATATTCGTCCGTCTTGAAGATTGTGCTGTGTATACAGACGAGTCCATTCAAATTTATTCAGCGAAATTCATTGTAATTCAGTGTAAGGGCTACTGGCTTTCCTTTCCTTTGCAGAGCGATGTTATACTTTTCTTGGGCCTTTCTAACATTATTGGTTCTTTATCCATGACTTCAAACGTTCTATTAAGAAGCTGATTTATCCCACAAAACTTAAGTTTCTGGCCGATTTCTCCAACAGATCGAAAAACTACGTGAAAAGGATAGCGAACAAGTGCACGTCTCATTCACAAACTAATTTACTACCTTGGCTTTGGTGATAATTAAAACCTTTCCCCAAGTCAATAGCTTTTACACGCTACTTATTACATACCTTTAATGTAATTACCAGCTGTCGATTTATTTGTCAGCCTAACTTGATTAAGGCACTCAATTACAAGATTCCATCCCTCTATTCTTCCTTGGGAGTAATTTTTCCGGCAGTCTTATTCATTCAATCCACAAAGCATCCCTGAACTAGGCCCCTAAAGTCATATAACCTCTGCTGCCAGTACTCTTCTCCGGTGCCTCTATTCCATCATAGAACCTTTTATATTGGCTTTTAATTAGTCTGGGCGCCCTTACTCTTGCATCCTGCTCTCCTTTCTCCCAGAGCCTCTGTTCCCAGTTTGCCCGTACCTCCTGGCTCGTAGTCTTAAGTATTCCAACACAAAAGTCAGGATAACAATGCCCTACAGGCATCAGCATACGTTTGGGTGGTTAATGAGCCTTCGGTTGTCGGAATTTCAATCTCTTCGTCCCCCGCTCTGCTTTTTTCGTCTTTCTGCTGCGATTCGCACCTTAATGTCTTTAAGCGACAGATTGGGTTTTCACAACTTTAAAAGGAAGATTATATCGAACAAAGTATTTCAAACTATCTGCGATAACAAACTTGCACCGTAAAATCCTGTAGGGTTCTGTTAACGCATCAATGTGTTTCTGCCTGAGCGCAGGGAACACAATGGGAAAAAGACGTTCTAAAAGAGAAATAAACAGGGCTGAGTTTCATAGCTCAAGTCTTTTTTCTTGTTGGAAAGGATAGATCCTTTTGTTTCTGTTTTGTGTACCCGAAAAAATGGGGAGCTCATAGTAATGAAAGGAATTAAACCCTTACTGAAGGTACTTTTCTAAGCGCAACAGTGAAAGGGAGTAGACACAACTCGCTTGTTGCTACTTTCAAGGGGCAAAAACGAAACCTTTTCTTATTGTAATTTTAGACGGATGTATGGTAATATAAGCCCACAGACGACCCACTGGCGAATGCGAAAGCCATATTTTCTCATCGCTTCTTGGTTCGTTATCTTTTACAGCTGCGTAATGAGGCTATAAAAGTTACAACCTGAACTAGCAACGGTATGACTTTGTTGCCGGTACTTGCTCGTCGTGACAATCTGTAATGGTGTTTCGTGCCGTGTGCGATTGCCCTGAGCCATTTTGCAGAAACAGCATGCGATAGTTGGAGGTATTACTACAGTATGCATTGATGGGAAGATTTTTACGGCGCATTAAGCGGGATTGGAAGCACAGATTTGCCTTGCTGGTAGTGTCAGGCACAAGCTGGAAACGTATTCATGAAACGGGGTAGAGTTTTTCAACGTTTTTTTTTCTTTGAAGACAGCATTGCTTTTTTATACGTATTAGACGTCGCTCCACCGTTTGTAAGTTGTAAAATCCATACTTCCATCTGATCTGCATCTATGCGTCAGGTTGGACTGTCTTCCTCTCTTTCTCTCTCTCACTGTTTCAGACGACTTTATAGTACGTAGTCTAGCTTGCCCGAAGCTTTAAAATGTATCCAAAGAGCAATGGCTGTTGAATTTCCCAGGTTTGTCGTTAATAGTACTACAAAGCACGGCACTTTAAAATTTTAACACATTTGCTTATGGCAGTGTCTCTCAATAGTGGGTAAAATACCCAAAATGGGGTAAAATTCGTTCGGATTTAGGTAACAGATCCCATCTGAAGCACAATTGAGATTGTTATTTCGCCAAATTTTGCTCTGAATTTTTGACAGCTAATTTATGGCTTGTAATAACTATAGCACACCGTGAAGATATTTTATAAGATATTGTTAGTAAATTTTTAGCAAGGGAATATATTGAAATATTTTTAGGTAAAATCATGTTGAACAGTAGTTTCTAATGTGTACTGAGCACCTTTTAACTAAATGACTTGGTGAAAACGGAAATCAGATCCGCTAGTTAAATTTGAAAAAATCCTACACGTCGGTTAGAAAATTTTCACAGGAAAATCCATCACTGATTGAAAGATTTGAATTTTGTTCTCGTATAACGTAGCCTTTGAATTAATTTTTCGTTTCATATTTGTCTTTTTTTAACAAAAATAGGCGAAGAACGGAAGGCTTTCTGATAGGCGATTTTGGGCAGTGGGTGAAAAATGTTGAGAAGCACTGATTTATGTTATGTATGCCACCTGATAGCTCAAGCAAGAATCAAATTAGTACATTTTTCTTGGTTATTACATGGACGATATACTGGTGAAACGGTGTACTAGCGATTTGATTAAAAAAGTTGAGAATGCTAACAGATATGAGTACTTGCTTTTGCATGGGTAGTTCCAACTTTCTTGCTCATACATCTTTTTCTCTGATTTTTAGTTTATTTATTCTTGTTATTTTTTATATAAAACTTAAGAATTCTGTAATTGATTAGGACGAAAGCTCCAAAAAATAAAAACCATTGCTGTATTGAGAGGCATCGTTAATTTAGTGAAAAATGAAATTTGGGGTCTTCCTTTTTGGTATGCAAATTTGATAGGGGAAGCGTAATAAATTAACTGGTCGGTCACCTTGCCACGCCGGCTATTCTCGGGGTGCTCGTGTGGTTCAGAAGGTAAACTTTATTGCAGAAATTGCTCCGTGGCATACTCGATTCATGTCCATGGTGTTTTACTCACGAACGATTGTCAATACGAACGCTAACACTGGGGAAATAGCAAGCAACCGTTGAAATCCGACGTCTTGCACTTGGCAAGTGACATTATTTTCGTTTTGTATGAAAGGTTTGCAACATGTCCAATGTGTGCAAGCATTCGTGAAATGCTGACGGTATTTCTGTGACGTGCAATGGTCTAATATCGTTTTGGATTCTGCGCGTCGAATTTAGCCAGCGGTGAGCACTGAGCTGTAACGTTTATTCCATTTGATGTGATATTCCGTGCCACTGATGGCTGAATGCTTGTAAACCTTATATTACTTTCAAAAGCCATGGTTCCTTATTCAACGTGGGTATCGGGAAAATTACGTTCGCATTTAATTTGCTAGCGCCTTAAAAAAATTACAATACAAGAAAATCTCGCAATAATGTACAACTGTTAAAACGAAGAATCGGCTATTGCGTACAAGTCCACTAGTCCCAGGGAAACGAAGAGCATTTATTCCAATACTGGCTATTATGTACGATCGGCTGTAAAACAAAAATGTTCCCTCCCCGTGCGTGTACGTTATAGCGAGATTTTTGTACGTTTGTAAGTTATAGCAAGTTGTACGAGAATGTACAACTTTTGATCCTAAAACTACTCCCTTGGACGTGAGAATTTGACAATGGGGCATAAGACAAACTTAGCAGTAGACACATATAAGTTTTACGACAAGTGTTCTACATGGTTGAACCATAAACCTAGGGCTAACCTTCGGCTAACCGCTAGGTCCGTCGTACTTTTTGTCATTCAGAAATACTAAAAGCGAAAATGGATCATTATTTTAATATACAGCATGTCGTATTCACATCATATTCACTCTAATTGCAATATAATACCGCTATACGGTAAGAAATATTACACCTAATGTTGTTCTACAACGTTACTATATCCTAAGTCAAAGTACTTTCTCACCCGTCACACTTCATGGCCCATAAAAATCTTACAACGCACTTTATCCTGTTCCATTTATTGTCGCTCCTTAGCATTCAAAACGTGACTCAACTCTCAAGCCACGAAAGCTGCGACCTACGATCGTACTTTACATTCCTAGTACTGGGTTTTTGCACTCAGCCTGTCCTGCACAGCCAACGAAACGTTAATCACGTTGATTAGGAACAGACCGAAGCACGGCTAGCTACGAGCTACCAATTCTAGTCATTTTCCCGGATAAAACCCCTGCTAAGGTGCATTTCACCTCGTAAAAAGTCCCTTTCTCCCTTCCGTACCTCAAATTACGATGTTAGCTTTGCTTTATGCTAAACTTCACACCCTACAGTAAAGGTGCTGTCTCAGACATGGGAGGGTAAATTCCAGTACCATCGAGTCACGTAGAGAGAGAGAGAGAGAGAGAGGGGGGGTGGAGAGAAAGGAAACCAAACGTCACCAATTTGGGTTTACCTTTTTAGTGTCGTCCCAGTTCCTCGTTTTCTGATCACTAACCCTTCTAATCTCGTTACAAAAATGTCGCCACGACGGATTCGATTCTTCTTGTGTCCTTTTTGCTCGTTTTCCTTGTGTTTTTCCTCCCCAGTCAGGTCGTTTGTTACTTGTTTGTTGCCAAACCCTTTCATGCCCCTTTATTTGTGTTATTACATTAAGATGTCTAGTAGCAACGAGACAAAAAGTCAAAATGACTTACACGGATCAATGGAGGATTAATTTGCCCTGCCTTTTTGCCATTATAGATTAAAGGAACAGGTTGGCAGGACAAGTCTTAAGACAGTCGTAGTATTACTTGCTCCCAGAAGTCAAAAGGGGGCTACGATGTAATGTACTTGACACCTAAGCCCCTTTTGCGCTGACATCCCATAACGAAGATTGTACTGGCAAGCGCAGGATAACCAGCGCCCTAAGCCTCTCCTGTTGTATTTTGACGCTGAAGGTGTTGTCAGGGGATTATTCTTCGGGTGGGAGTATACAATTAAAATCAGAGCAGAACAGCACCAGTTCTATAACTTTATGTGCATGTTATCCACCTTACTCTCTTAATTGCGTATCCTGACATTCGGTTATTCCAGTTTTGTAACTTCATTTGTAGGGTTCCTTTTTAGAATTTCTCTTAATTCAGGCGAACGATGAAGTCAACGATGTGAAACTTCTGTCAATGATTAAGCATTTATATGCCGTACTCATGCATGCAATGAGCCAAGGAACAATTCCCTTTCCCAAGTGCACTTAAGGCTGTTTGCTTGGTCTAATGTTACCCAGTGCCCACGTGACGCTGAGCTTTCGCTGAGGCCAACTATGGCGTTCTCGTAGTTTCGTGAGCTGCATAGTTGCCGTGAGCATTTGTCTTGGCATCAGTGGACATTCCCCATGAGTGACCAATTGTTACTATTGCCATTTTAACTACTGCTAGTTGTTGTTACTAATTGACAAGGTTTGAAAAGCTCTTCTTTAGGGAGAAGTCGTAACAAAATCTTTATTTTTTTTTTTTACAAGAACAAACGCCACAACTTTTTCTGTAAATAAGGCCATAAAAATTACTGAAGTCTAGTTATATCTAACAAAATATTAAACTTTCTCCGTTACTAAGAGATTACTTACTAATTTGACCAAGTTTTAAGCCGATTCAGTTAACGTCTGTTTACAGCAATTACCTCCGTTTCACATTACTTGAGTGGATTAAATCACAATAAGTGTAACATTAGAAGAAAAAATGTGAAAGAAAATATAATGACATGTAAGTTTCAGGACAGCAGGAAGTTGAATGTAAATATAGTAACAGATACAGTTGTCATGAGATTGAGTGACAAGTAATGCGAGACTAACATGACGAAGAGGTTGAAGTTTTAAAACTGCATCAAAACGTTGAGATACAAAATACAGTACGCCTTGATTTAGAAAATTATGACAAGTTTTAATGAAGAACATTTCTGGCTTTTTGTCATTAGTCGAAAGTTGGTGTGCCAGAAATTACACACTGGCATTCCACTTACGCTTGAAAAATGCGTGGTTCGCACGTAAGTGCGTCACGCACTCCACACTCCAATTTGTGGCTCTGACACATGGGAGGATTTATCAAATCAAGTGAAATTGCTTCCCCTCGTCAGGCTGGAAACTGACAAAGTGACCGAAAGTCGTTTGGAATAAGATTCAGTAGCTGACCAAAAGTAATGCTTCTGTGTACCTCTGAAGAAGAAGGTATAAGTAACCAAGCAATTGTTTTAGCCAGTACTTAATATTTCTAGTTAGGAAAATCCTAATGGAAAACTTTATTATTCTCACTTGTAATACAATTACTAAATGTAAATTTACTTTTAGCATTTTTCGACAAGAATGCAGAAATTTGCGTATGAAAAAAATGCTTTGCAGTCAGGAAGAATTCTGCATGGATGGGCAAAGAGGAATGTAGTATTCATCTCCCTACCCTAACATGTATAAAGAAGGAAAATTAAACAAAAGCTACACCGACGAGTTGAACTTTTGTGCTTACTTAAAAGGAGAAGCACAATGAAATGTGAAACGGGAGGGAAAACTATCCTTTTTCCATGTATTCCGCGCCTTACTTAAAAAGTTTTGTGTTCTCACGATTGATCTCTGTGCCATGTGAACCGCGTGACGTCATTGCTTCTTGTCGGATTTGACTGTTAAATGTCTTCTGGGTTTTGCAACTCATTGGCAGCCGCCATCAATTGAGAGTCCAAAGATTTTCCTGTTGAAAAACATAAAGTTTTTATCTTTTAAGAAAGAACTGACGGCCATTACAAGGTATTACGGCAGAGGCGTCAAACTTCTCGTGTATTTTATATTGAGTAGGCTTAATTTATTCATAAATCATGGATTAACGTATAAAAGCGTGAGGTGAAGGGGTACACAGGCTGAAGTGGCGAAGATGAGGAAAAATTGATCGATTCGTAGCTTAAAGACGTTCTAAAATAAAAGAGAAATGAAAAAGTGAGTGTAAGTTACGACAAGCGGAAAAAGGAGGAAAGGGTAACATTCTCGGGGGAAATTTTCCGAGGGGTTTTGTGTTTTCTTTCTCTTTTGTCTCGTTCTTCACAATCGCAAACTTTTTTTATGAGAAAAACCTAATAGGCCTATGTTGGTGGAATTCTCAATGAAGATGGATTGAGCACATCAATCGTTGGCGCCACTTGGCCCCTTTTCTATTCTACTATTCCGAACATGTGTTGGCAACTGTGTCAATCTGGAAAGGCTAGACCAAATTGAAAAGAAAACACTGCCGCAATAATACGTCTTTTTATGACCCCAAACCTGTAGTTTATCCCGACAGAAATGTAGGACTATTTGGAACCTCTCAACTTTGGGTGGGAACACTGTAGTCGTTCGATACGAAAACAAACCTCTTGGTAGGCAGCTTGGAAAAGGATGATTTACATCCACTAAGCAAACAACGCTAGTGTAATATAGTCTATTTTTTGTTATTTTATTTCCCATAACGTTTGAAAATTCTGCAGTATTAGAGAGTATAGCCATAAGCGGAGCCATCTGATTGTGGCCATATTGAACCACGTGGCGTGACGGTCTGCGTCTAGCTGAGCCGTCACGTTGTGTGGACTTAACGTAATGTTGTAAGCTATTTCGAAAGCTGTTAACTTTAAATATAGGTGAAAATAACTGATCTTTAAAAATTTTCAGATATATTTATAGAAATTAGTATTGCCTACAGGTATAATTCTACTCCGATTTATTTGATTTATCATGTTTTTTGAGGCAGTGAAAATGTGGTAGTCTAACGGCCACTCAGCAATCCCTTGAAGTTTATTCCTGATCTACGGCTAGTCATGATGGCGCTTTATGTGCCTAACGGTCGCTTAGAAACTTCGAAGCGTAACAGTTAATTCTGTTGAGATTGAACGAACTGGAATGCATAGAAAACAGTTACCGTTAAAAATATGCGAATTCCTCCGAGCAAACTGTTGCAGTGAACGTGAAAACCTGACAACAGGATGCATTACACTTTATAGTATTCCAAAAACTTTTAGCAGTTATATATTACAGATGTGTTAGGAGCAGTGAATGCGAGTTAGTGAAGATAAATTTTTAAAGGTATTAGTGTATTCATGTTGCCGTTATACCTGTGTCGTGATGGTTTTGAACGCCGAGGAATTTACCAAGGTTGTAAACTTGACACTTTCTGTGTCCTGTCGTCAAGTTTCTCACACGTCAGGGGGATTTTTTGTTAGGGTGTGAGGGAAGCAGCACCTAACCTGTCCTTAATCCTCACTGTTAATGACCTTCCTTTGCATACCCTCATCAAGCTCCTTTGCCTTAGAGCTGTCGTCCTTTGTTTACCAACTCGAAATTTCTTTGACGTCTACGCGGTAAGGAACTTTCGCATTGTTACATGCCGAAAGTTAAACTTCAACACACGCCGTCTTTCTACTTTCTCTCGGTCTCCTATGGCGGGCGCTGCAGTGCAAACTTCCTTGAGTTGATTTTGTACTTTAACTTTCTATCCTTTTCTACCCTCCATAAATACGTGGGACATTAACCGCGTCTAGATCCGCTAGTTTGTCCCACTTTCTTTTGACCTTCTGCTCTTCCCAAATTTCCTATGGAAAATTTTCCCGAAATTGCCGGGAAATGACTTGAACGTGAGCGTCGTACACTCTAATTAAGTATTGATTGTTCTGTCAACTGGCACATTATAAATATAATGATATTCAGACAGGCTGGCGCTCCTTCGTTCTCTGCCGTTTTTCAGAGCGCTCCAACGACTAAGAGTGACGGAAGCTTCGTGATGTAATTAATGAGCAGACAGGTCCCCAAGTCCTGTAGAGGCTTGCAAAGCCTTACACAGACAATTATTTAAAGAAAATTTTCTTTCCCTCCGAGCCTGAAATTTTGAATATTGACCCATTTCAGGACAGAAAAGTTTTCACTGCTCCTAAGAAATATTCCTGTCAAGTTTGGAACTGCTGTGTGGAGTTTCACCACAAGGTTTCCCTGCCACAGAAAATGCAACAGCTTCCTCAGAAAAAGACGGTTCAAGTTTGGGTATTTTCTTTCGACCTTTCTTCTGTGGGTACCAAGTTTGAAATTGAATCAAGGCAGAAACTTGGCTTTTCCAAGGATTAACTTACCCATGTGTGAGGATACGGTAGCCCTGTATAGTGTATGCTGGATACACCTTGTCTTGTGGAAGTCTCTGCTCTCTGTTAATGGATTTTGTTCTTATTGTATTGCAGTTCCACCCGGACCACCGATAATTAAGAACAAAGATGGGACGATTGTACCGTCCGTTGCGGGGCCTTACTTGGAAGGGGAAGTACTGGAGTTGTTCTGCGAAAGCCGAGGAGGTTAATATAACCTAATAGCTAGTGGGATTTACAAGTTACCATCCGCTAATTCTTGGCTTCTTTTATGTCGTTCGGTCTTTTCTTGGGTACCGACATCGTAGCTCGCCCAACTGCGAGTTTGTTGTGGTTCCGAGATGGGGAATTATGGGATTCTTCGTACCATGAAATGCAAGGCATGAAAGATAGTTCTACCTTTACTTACTCCGTGAACGATGTAGTGCTCCAACGCTTGCGAAGGACGGATCTCAACACTATTCTCTCGTGTGAAGCGTCGAATAACAATGTAACCTTGCCGTCATCATCTTTCGTCCTCGTCGACATGTTACGTGAGTTACATCCCTAACCGAGCTCATTCACATCTTTCAACTTTCATTATCAGCTGCCTCACCTGAACGATTAGATTTTACCCCGCTCACATGCGCTGGCCGTTTTACTCCCATTGAAGAGCCATGACTGGTAATAAGCAACTACAGGTCAGGTTCTAAATTAGCGAGGCAACTTTAATTGATGGACTTTGGTACGCTCCGCGTGTTTCCATCCTTGCATGGTCGAGCTGAAGACTAAGTCTTGCCTAGTAATGCGAATTTCGAAGCCAAGGATGGAGAAAACGATAATCGGCTAGTACTTGAGGCGGAATTGTGTCATTAGGAGATGAGATGGGCCTTTTAATCTGGAAAAGTCGTACTTTTTTCTCTCCGTCTCTGAGTTTGCTCATGAGGAATAACAAGCCTAGTAATGCGATTTTTGCCGATGTTGAAAGCTGCCTGATCTCTTCAATAGTATCGGCTCGATACTCGGATACTTTGACAGGCTCATGTGTACACCCTAGTCAGCTTAGTACACGCGCATTTCAAGAGATCGTTGATCGGAAGAGCCTCCTAAGACCCTTGAAAAACATGCGACATACATAATAACCAAGAGATCCGAAAGAGATAAAGCACACAAAAAAGAGGATACCGAAGTTTTTTTCTGAAGTGTAAACATGCTATTAAAACGAAAGTGTTGCATCATGGGGTGCGCCGTTCAGATTCTTCAGGCTTGACGGAATTTAACTATAATTAATTTTGATTTATTTACATGCGAGTGTCCTTTCTTCGTGTATTAATTCTCTTTACGTTTTCTATCATATGCTGCGCAGATGACAGTGGATTCGTAAATTGTATAGTTTCAAAAACGATCTTTTTTCACATTTTAAGAAGTTTTCGCACGTTACATCCTTTATTGACAAACGTTTGTCTCGCTATAATGACATAAGTTCGCTCTAATTGACAAAATCTTGGTAGCAGTCTCTTGAGGGGAAAAAAGTTTGACCTTCTATTTTGGGTGCAATTCCTAAATGAATCATTTCCAAACTCAGTTGGCTGAATGGGTAAATAACGCAAGCCATGTGAAGGGGAGCTAAGCAGGAAGAAAAACCCTTAATTCCGCTTGGTACGTGATTGATTTTTTCCCTCCTCTCTCCCTTTCCTGTTCCGTTGGGGTGGTTTGGCTCTTTAGTGGTTCCATTGGATGTACGGATAACAGGCGGCGAGTCGTCGCTCGTTGCTCACCGAGAAGCTACTTTTACGTGTGTGTCAGCGGGTTCTCGTCCACCGGCTATGGTGACGTGGTATTTGAACGGTCGTCGATTGTCCGGTTCTGTCGATACAATCTCCCATAACGGAAATTCTACCACATCCTCTATTACCTTGAGTCCGTCACCGCAAGACAGCAATGCAGTACTGTCTTGTCGTGCGGAGAACGTGCGTCTTCCTGTTCCACCTTTAGAAACTCACGTAAAATTAGAAGTTTTATGTAAGTAGCCTAAAAACTCAGTCTATACAATCTCGTACGCCTAAATTTCCGTTACGACTTTTCCTGAAAATGTGTAATTTTTATTTTGTTTTGTACTTATTAATTTTCGCATTTTTCTGCAATTTTTTGATGATTGCTAAAATCGTGGATAGTTCCTGAAAAGAAACTTGTATAGCGGTAACTATCGATTTCAGATGCGCCACAAGTGGATCTCGAGTTAAAACCACCCTCGGAGGAGACTGCTGAGGGTGAAAGTGTCGTTATGACTTGCCGCATTGATGCTCACCCACCTCATACTCGCTTAGAATGGCGACATAACGTAATTCTGAAAAGAAAATGCCTCCCCATTTTCCAATGGATTCGTATTTTAACTACTACCCTTTCCTGTTTTACGCACCGCTAGGGACGAATCATAAAAACCAACGATAAAAATATCGTATTTCACCACATCAGCAGAGCCAACGCAGGGAACTATGAATGCCGAGCTGTCAATAGTCAAGGCGAAGGAAGTTCACCGCTGATCAATCTTCACGTCAATTGTAAGTAGTCGTACCTCGTACGGGCAGTACCGGTACGTATACTTTGTTTACAATTTCTTTCGATTTCGGCCAGCAAACCTCGCTAATGGACTTGTTTACGAGACAAAACAAAAGAAAACTCTCCAAAGCGCTAACTTTTTTTTCATTGTTACGAACCTTAACCTTCCACTCGACTTTGTCGAGTTTCTGCGCCAATTAAGATATTCTGTTGAATTTTTTCTCGACTTTATCTTTAATACTTACAGCAATTTTTTTTTATTTACGCGTTTAATAGCAACAGTAATTTATTTTAACGAATCCTTTATTTGAAGGATTGTTGCGTAGATTAACGATTTGCACAATTTCTAATCGACGCATCTCTGAAAACAAACTATAGCTCGCAAAGGGTATCTTAGTTTTCCGACGTTTCCCCACAGTTCTTGAGTTACGTACTAAAAATTATGTGCACTGCTTTGTTTACAGATCGACCAGTATGCCGCAGCAACGAGAGTACGACGTATTACGTCCAGAAGGGGGAGTTAGTGGGGATTAAGTGCGAAGTTTTCGCTCAACCGCCGCCGGTGTATTACAAATGGAGCATTAACTCCACAGTTGGGGTGAGAACTTTGGATGTACCGATGGAAAGCTCAGAAGTCCTGCACTTCACGCCAACCTATTCTTATGACTATGGGCAAATCACATGCGTAGGTGGCAACAGCGTCGGTGAACAAGTCGTGCCTTGCGTTTTTAACATCAAACCGGCAGGTAATTAGCGCTTGGTAAAGCCTTTCGGGGTCTGATGACACCGGGTGTTGGAGATCCGGGAGCAATTGAGTCTTTTTTGGTGGAGGGGTTTAACGCTAACAAATGGTTGTTCTGTAGCAGGTCCGCCTGAGCGAGTTTCGAGTTGTTCGATACACAACGCATCCACCCATTCTCTCACGCTTGTGTGCATTCCTCCGTCTTCCACACCTTCGCTCACAGTCCTGTATTCGTTAGCGATATGGGAAGCTGCAACCATACCAGCTTCGGCCCACGTGCCCACGTTGCCGATAAACCCTCAACCAACCGCCAACGTCACTCATCCCGAACCAGACTCAGCGCCGAGCGGGATGATTCCTTTCAGAAATGTGAGCTCAGTCACCCCGAGGTTTGTGATAACCGGGCTCCAACCCGGCAAGGAATACAAAGCGATTGTCACCACTGCCAATGCTAAAGGAAGAAGTCCGCCGTTTCATTTAACGCTACAAACCTTGACAGAACCCAGAGGACAGCCCACGATTTCCGACACAGGTATAACTTGTAGTCTATTTCGGAAACCAGAAAACTTTTGTTAGAATAAATTAAAAAATCGTTAATTTATCAACATTTAGCAAACGTTATTTTAGCTTTTTGTGACTTTTCAAGAATTTCTTGGAATTTGCACAGAAATTTCTTGGAAAGCAAATTGTCTGTAACGAATTCTAAGCTGAAAGAGAAATTCTGCTGAAGGAAAGTGGTCCCCCAGCTGCAGTTTTGCAAGGAGAAATTATTTTTAAGTTATATTGTTGCAACTTCAGCATAGAAAATTAGGTCGCATTATGCTAAATTCGCGTGAAATCGACGAGGTTTCACAAACTAAAAAGCGAAAAGAGCGTAAAACTGACCCGTTGGCTTCCTAAGGGCAATCGATTCGCACTCTTCGCGCTGATGACGTACGTAGGAGTCCAGTAGAAAGCAGATATTTGATTAATATGTAAGTAAAGAAGCGTTTACGTTCGGGGAAGTTATTTATAGTGAATTGTTCACATTGCGAATTGATCGCAGATGCATGATAAAATAGGGATGTGAAATCGTGTAACCTAAAGCTGGGAGTTGCAAAAGCAGACAATTATTGCAAACAGCACTTAAAATTAACTCGCTACTCAAGTTGAGTTAGTTTTTGGGACTATGAGTTTTCGATGTAAATCAGAAGATGCCCTTGGAAGCTGTAGTTCATATACATGTACATATCCAGATACTGCAAAAGTTTCAACAGGAGGCTAGACATAACAAAGCGTTTCTACATTGCGTCCGTAATGACAAAGGGCTTTTACGCGGATCGTGATATGCTTTCATGTTTGTCTCTTCACATGGAGAGAGAAAGCTCGGTTGGAAGAATACCACCTAGTGTTCCTTAATGTACCCGTAATAGCAAGTTATGTTCTGTATACATTACTCTCCTTCTTGTTGGCTTCAGCTCTGCAAGATTGTCACCATGATTTTTTTCTTTATTTATCAAATTCTGTTATCGCTTTCTGTTTCTTTTTTGAACACTCATAATAAACCAAGTAGCTAACTAAATGTCCAATTTATTTGTGAATATACCTATTCTGACTACCCCTTTCTAAGTCAATCTGGGATTTGCGTAACAATTTTCTGTGCTTTTATTAAGCTGCATTACTTGGAAATACTTAGAAACATAACGTTGCTATGATTTAAAGGGAGCCATAGTGTCGCATATGACGCACGGCGCTGCTGTTTAACACAAGACTTTTATGCAAATTTACATGTATTTTGAAAATAATTTCATGGTGTTATTTGAGCATATCTTTTAAAACTAGTGTTCATTTGAAGCGTTAATTTAAGCTAATCTTGCCCTGAATTAGAATTTCAGTTTTCTGCGTTGAACGTAGCTATGGGGGTCATTTTTTTTTCAAATGGCGTTGAAGACAATCGGTCAATTACCCCTCCCACCCACACACACTGGATCCAGAACACCGCGCAACGTGGTGTTTGGTAGGAAAACAGTTCCACGCTCTACATGCCACTCGATTTCCTAATAGGCGATGACCCAAGGAGAATGGAACGGTTTTTCCTACAAATACTAGGTGGCGCAATCTTGAGGAACAAAGCGTAGGCGGGGCTAATTCTACAAGTTGCTCGGTTTCCGTTCCATCCCGGCCAAAAAAAAAAAAAAAAAAAACGAATGAACGGAAATTTTGAAAACCATTGGAAAAATCTTTAGAAAAAAAAATATTGAAAGATATTAAACAAAATGATTGTACCAACGTTTTCTATACATGGCCTTATCTATTTGGCCTTATTGCGGTCCACTTGTGGTCTACGAGTTTTGACAGAGCATTCGGCCGATTTTCCAAATTAGTTGCCTTGGCAATTTGAAAGTCGCCATCGTTTGCAGATTATTTTTTCCTGCAATTTGTAGTTAATTCATTTTTTTTTTTCGTCCTTTGTGGATGATAAGTGATCCTTGAAATGGTGTGCAAATAAACACTGCCCGGGTCCAAAGATGGCAAAGTTCAGTTTGCCAAGACGACAGGATTGAACAGTTTGACACATTAATAATTCATTTATCTAGCGTTGTTTCATAAGGTACGAAATAGTTAAGATGTTAAGTGTTCTCCTTACCGTCGAACTATGTTAAAACGTAATATTGCTTCTCGCTGTTCTAAGGAGGCTAGGGACCCTGTTTCATAAAGTCAAGGCTTTGTCGACTTCCAGTATTGCAGAACTTATTCTATTTATAGCGGGAGGAGACAGAAGTTTGGTACCATTTTTATGTCAGTTTGGAGTGGGAACTGTAACTTATAGCGATTCTGATCTTTCATTACCATGGAATTCTTTTTTTCTTCCCTTATGGGTTTATTGTTTATCTGGAATTTTTGTGGTACTCTTTTATGTAGAATTAAGTCGCCCTATTTTGGTATGGACCCCAACAATCGTGTCTGTAGTGGGCGTCGCCACTGTCTTACTCCTCTTAGCTATTTTGATGGGCATCGTATTCCGGTCGCGGTGTCAGGCGAGGTCTCGTCGTTCACGGTCCATAATGCTGCCGAAGGGCGAGCAAATTGATATGCAAATTATGGATGCCGAATGGGAAGTCAAGAATAATCGAAGAAAAGCCACGAGTGGACGTGAGAATGGTCTGCTCAAAGGAGGAGGAACAACCACCACCTCCGTGGATGAAGGTAATGTTCCGTAACGTATGCTAATGAAAATTGGCATAAATATGGACGAGAAGAAAACTTTAACTTGGAATGGGGGGTTTTATAGTGGTGGAAACCCCGCTGGTGGCTTTGGCGGTTATTGAGACACCCAAGCTGGTACCAGCCACTGCATTACTGTCACCGTCAAGGGAAGGACTCGAAAGTTCTGTAGCAGCAGTCACAGTAAGTTTAAAGTTTTCAAGTCCGCGAACTTTGACACTCAACTCTCCATTTACGCGCATACTAATGTAGTTAATTAGTATGTTAGACTTTTGACCCTTTACGTGACGAAAATTCCGAACGTGAGTTAGAAATGAAGGACATGAAAATTATTCTTTGAATTGCACTGCGGTAGTAAATTACATGAAGTTTCCACCAGAAAGTTTCACAAAACTCCATGAAAGTTTGTAAACTGAAATAAAATTTAAACTCTATTTTATTTTATTTTGAAGTTAGTCTTAAAATAAATTACAAAAAGCTTCCAGCCTGTATGTTGACTAAAACTTATGAATGAAAGCAAGCGACGAAACACACAGAGATATTCGTAGTTGACATACCTATGTTATGCAGGAAATTTAACCCGCACGAAAAAGTAACGTCTTCTGTGATGAAAGCGTTTAGCATGCCACTTCAAATTGTAGCAGTCGGAGTCTTGTTTTCGTACGGTTTACAGACGGTTTTCGGACGGTTTACAGACGGTTTTCTTAGACCACGGTTAATGCAGTGTTAACTAGTTGTTCAACATCCTGACTATATAGGGTTTCCAAGCAGTTTCTTAGTGGTTCACTATTTGTTAATTTCTATTATATTAATTTATGCTCAAACAAAGGTGACACAGAGGTTACATCCTCGTTTGTAACGGGGCCTAAAATCGCTAATAAAAAAAATTTGTGACTCATGTGATGAAATACCTTGAAAGACATCCCGTAACAATTTTCCCCAAAACTACCGAGATATTTAGATAAAATAACTTTTAACAGTGCACGGGATTTGTGTCTCAAATATTATACAGGGTGAAAATTTCATATGCTTCGTTGTGTGGCAACGTACTTGCCTATTGCACAGATAACATGTCTCCAAATGCGCGCTTCTTTCCCCAACCTGGCTGCTTCTCTGAAACATAGACTAATTAGTATTTTAAAATCATTCTAGTTTTTATGTAACTCGTTCATTAGCACAAAACTCGTCTCACCTTTTTGTTTATCCAGAACATGAGATCGTGCGACTTGATTTTTAAATTCTTTTCACCATTAAGCCTACATCCTTTTACCTCTAAAGACTTTTACCTCGTTTGAAAGTATGAAGGTTCATGATGCTTGGGCGCATAGTCTGAACTCACTGAATTCCACGTCACATAGAAAGAACTATGCTATATTTTTTATATACAAATTGCAAATAGTATGTGAACTGTTTTATTTCAAATCTACAGATTATCTGACTTATCACTATATTAATGCTAAGCCTGATCGACAAGCATAAAAAGGAAAGAATCGACGTCTTCCGCAATGCAACTTTTACATTCACTGATGTCTTTCACAGCTACATAAAATAAACTTAATGAAAACTAAATGAAACGTTATATTTTAAATTTTCCTTTCTTAAGTTCTTGTATAATATAAGCGTACTATATAAAACATTTGTAAATTTAAACTAAGACAACTCTTCAAAATGTGTAGCAGATTTTATAATAGTTTATATAATTGTTATTGGTGCACGCCATTCGTATCTTCGAAAGCATCATTTATGTTTTTTTATCGATGTTCTGCAAAGGAAAAATAATAGAGTCAATTTTTAAATGATTCATGAAGGTTATCCATATGTTTCGCGAGGGTTGCTTACTTGCGGTTTACCGTACGTTTGTGTTAAGTTTCGAAGATAGTTCGTAAGCTAGCAGCAAAAGAAGAGTCCAAAACCGTGGATTTACTTCTAGAAAACAAGGGTCTAAGAATACCATTCCTATACAAGTGTCAACCTCTGTATAACCGTTAGGAAACCGAAAGTCAGAACCACACTTTTTTTTTGTACGGGAAGCGACAAAGGAATTGTGAATTCAAATTCCCATTGACCCTAATTATACACGTATGAACGTAGTACAGTGCCAGTAATTGATAAACCACAGTCGTGTTGCAATGAGTGCATGAGGAGCGTGGACGTAATGAAATTTACCAGAAAACTTATTCGGGCGTATTCTGGGGGCTGCTGTCAGGGCCTGAATAGCAGTCTTTGTACACGTCGGATCGTTAGCATAGCTTGCGCTGCCATTTGTTTTGAACCTTCTCTCCCGGACCCAAACAAAAGTGATGAGCACAATGGGAAGAAACAACAAAATGCAGATTAGTATCACACGAACTATCTACACGTGGCGAAGTTCACGGAACCCTCTTTTCTCACAGAAAGCGAACCGCGTGATTTAGTAATAGGTTTAAAGCAAATACGTTTTCTATGTTATTCGCGTTTTCCGATTTTCGAAAGTTTCAAAATGTAACTTTTTTTCGTAAATATTTTTGTTTTAAAAGATTGCGTTACGTTATTCTTAAAAAATCCTAATCCTTAGCGTCGAAAAATATCTCCATTCCTACTTTGTCACGCAAAGTTGGATTTGAAAATGCAAGTTCAAAGTTAACTAAAAAAATAGGGTTTGTCAAGACTTAAGTCGAAATTAACTCCATATCTGAATAAGTCTGGTATAGACTGAATGCGTGAAAAAAAATCTAAATGTCAAATCCGATGTGCCAATGTTTTAATCGCAATAAGTAATGAATTGAAAGCTTTATTTTACTGATATTTTATTTTACATGCTTTATTTTACTGAAAGTGGGCCATTAATGAAAATAGGACAATGGTAACGAGAAATGTTCACTTTTGAGCCTAAAGCTGTTTTCGAATAAATTCAACACAAGTAATATTAGCGAATGTTTAGAAATTCGGTGCATTACAGCATGCTGGGATCACTTATGTTATTCATTTCCGTTTTATTGCTACATTTTTAAATAGTATATTTCACACAGACTAATAATTTAGGAGCTATTGTACTTCCTATAAGCAGATTTGCATAATGAAAGGAAAAGTCTGAGAAGTACTGCGCTAAGCTACCAATCAATGAAATACGTAGATGCGCAATAAATTTGAATTGTTTTAACTGTGAGGCGCCCTTATAGTAGACGTTGGACTGTTCTTGTAAAATTTGACTAGTAGCTGGAGAGTTGGGCTGTTGGTTTTTCTTTTCTTTTTTTTCGTACTTTTACACTCATACTAAGGGTTACAACAGCGTCTGGTACGGAGAAATATGAGAGAAAATATAAAAGATGTTGTTCCGGATAGGGTGCAGCTTCTTCCTCTCAGTGGGTGTTCGGAGTATCTCCAGCCATCAGATGGAATAGTCTGAGTAGACCTCAACAGCAGCAGCAAGGGCTGCAGCAACAACAATCAACGGCAGAATGTTGGGTCGACCACGTGACGGATGCTGGGAAGTCGGTTTTATGATAACGACGAATGAATAAATTCTGATCTTCATTTTTTGCTGAGAAAAAAATCTTGGAATTATTTGGTGGAAACCGTGTAAGGATGGTAATGTACTTCCTCTGGATCGTGTGATCATGTTTCATCACCCCCAAAAATGAGCAATGATCCTCCCTCCCTTTAACTCCTCCCATCCATCCCATACCCCAACGTTTTTTCTTGATCAATAAAGTTATTTTTCATATTTCGCGCTGCTGGCTTAAGCTGATTTTTTTTTTTCTTCAAAAATCGACCAAACTGAACCCTGTGTAAATGAGCGTAATGAAAGGCAGGAAGTGAGGAAGAGATACAGAGAGAAGGGGAGAGAGTAGGGTAATTTGGCAACTGATGTGTATTTAAGGTAAGTAGCCTCTTCGGCGTCTTTTATGGCGACTAGACCTTGAGAAATGACAGGCTGGTTCTTTTACTTCATTTTATATTTCTAAGGTGCTTAATGATGCTAAGGTTGATAAGATAAAGACACGCTTAGCTACAAAAGAGAATAATGGGGAAAATGCTAAAGACGAAATTGCTTTTTCTTTCGGTATCTTGCAACTCGTTACGGTTTTGGGCTTGCTTTTTCCTTCGTTTAAACCTAATGATGTACACCTTTTGAGTTACGTTCCTCCAAACGCATCCATGAGAAATCCTCGTGACTTCCTTTCGTAGTCTCTGATTTTCTGAAAGCTTGGGTAGTCAAGGAATCTGGTAGTGTGATGAAATTCGCATGCTTTGCTTAAAAAGGTCCTCCAAGGATGCCCTTGGGACTATTGCAGTCCACTCTTGTCTTATTTCTTGCGGAATTGTGACAAATAGTTCGTTTTAATAAAGATTTTTAAAAAGTGACTCTGTACATAAATACTAAAAATCAATGAACAGGTGGACATAAGTGTGGCCTCAGTGAATGCAAATTCATCGATGAGTGGAGTCAGTGGTCATTAAGACAATAGAAAGCCTTCGGAATGCGAAATATTAATTGGTACTGTGCCCAGACGCTCCTAAATTTGTTGTTTCTGTCATAATTTTAAAATTTGTAGAAATCATAGATATAAATCATTAATAGAAATCATTGTGTGACTTATCAATAATTAACTTATTTTAGGCACTACGGCGCAAAGCAGTTTAAGTTTAATATATGAAGTTAAAAAATTATTAAATAATAATAATTAAACGAGGGATGTAAAATATGGGTACGACAACCAAAAACATAACTTCAATCGTTCTCTAAATTCCTTAAAATACATGCAAGTCATTTGTTTCGTTAAAAAACGCTTTTTGTGTCTTTTTATTTAAGATCTGATTTTCGCTTCTTGTATTCACTACAGTACAGTTATTTTGCAAAACTGGTGGCTTAATTTCTATGCTCTTTTTGATATATTCTTTTAGAATTTTAGGGTGTTAAAACAACAGACTAGAGTAAACAACAGAAAACTGATTTGTAAAATGAAAGTACTATACTCATGTTTGTTTTAAATACGTACTGTCATAGCCTCATCTTTTTCGCCGATATTTAGAAACAAATAGTCGCGTATTATATAACTTCCTTTATTTTAGCTTCAAGATGTTAGCAGTACATTAACCATAATTGTTGCACAAATAGTGCTACTTCGTAACTAATCCATCCTTTTCCCAAGGGACAAAAATTATGTAGATAATACTGGAAAACTTTAGTTGCGCTTGACGCAATAGGTTCAATAAACGAGTTATCTCTTTTTTCCAGGAATAGTTTCTCTTAATATTCTACCCGCTGCCACAATTGATTATACAATTAAACAAGCACTGAATTTTTTTTACTTGCTTCGAAGAAAATAAATCGTGAAACAAAGCAGATTATCAGCCACTGGTTATACATTCAGAAGAAAATCTAGTTAGATTTACGAATGAAAATTAAACAAGCTCTAAATGTTAAACTGGCCCAAGTCTCTTCTACCAATTAGTTAATGTAATATTTTATAATTTCCTAACAAATTTAGGCAGTGGAGCCTCGAGTGGAGCCTTTTTTGACACGTATTTTCTTACTTTAACCTTCGTTACCATGGATCGAACTTTCGGTTCTCCATTCTAAATTCTATCTGTAGTTCCATGATAAACCTTAAAACTGAAGAACATTTTTACCTCATTAAGCAAAAGAGTTTCTTTCGCGTTACGCACAAATTATCACATAAACGTCCACAGAATTGCGTCTACTTACACTCAACAAACAAGACCAACAAAAAATACACTGACAAGAGGAGGGTTAAGAAAACGTAACTAAAAGTGGATACAGGTCACTTAACTTGGAAATGGGAGAGGTATTTACTGCGTTTGTTGACCAGTGAGATAACAGTGAATTAACTTGATTATTTTAAAAAAGAAGAAAGAAGTGGAAAGTCGTACCTTCGACGAAGTCGGTCTTCTTAGACGGAAAACTGAGCAAGATGCTAATTACAGGGGACGTTTTTCGCAAAGGAAGTTGCTGTGGCTTCCCTTGGCAACGTTTACAGCATGGTTATGTTAAATAACCAAAGCCCCTAGCCTGAGAAACGAAAATACCCATTTATATGAAAGCAGGTTAAAAATCCTCAACTCGATTTCTCTTTTTATTAGAAGAAACATTAGGGGAACAATTTTTCCTTTCTGGGTAACATTTTGGGGCCCTTCAGGAAAATAATTGGTACGCTATAGCGTACTTATCGTCAATGTAGATACGCTGCTGTTTGGGACTTTCCCTGAAGTTATAAAAATATACCGACCAGTAACTTACTAATAACCAGATTGTGGACCATATGAAACCCCGCCACGGGCGGACTAGCTTGCCAGCGGCCCATGCAGAAATTTTCGAGACCGGCCCCACTATATTTGTTTTACATGATAGCGTCTAAGAAAGCTCCAGCCCGAAATGGCATTTTCCGACACCGACTTATGCGACAATGCCACAAATGCCAGTTCGAATCTGAACCGAACTTGGAAGCGTTGGATTTTGGCAGTAAATTGCGTTCGATGGAGGAGGGAAAAAATGGAAGCTGTCATGTGCACTAGATGGCAACACCGGCAAAACCAACTATGGCTGCATGGCGGATTCCCAGGTGAGAACATGCAAGGCTGTATCCAGGAGGGTAGGAGGTTAATCGCCCCTTCAGCATGAAAATTCTATTTTGTATAGGGAAGATAGGAGAACCTCAAATGTAAAAACAACACTCCATAAGGAAAACCCCCTCCAAATTCTCCCTTCCCCACGAACCAAAATCCTGATTACAGCCCTGGGTAGGCTACATGTACTAACAGTGTCCTAATATCATCAGTATACCCGATCTTTACCAATGAAAAAATTTGGTCCTCTCAATTCAGAGTTTAATTATCGCGGTGTTTTCCGTACCGTAGTAATTACCGCGGTAGACATTTTTAGCGCGTTACTTTACCGCGGTAGCTGTAAAATGGGCAAAATTGGTTTTTAAGCCAGCTTCATGGCAGTTCGCAGGACATGATGTTACTGCAAGTTATATGCGTCTATAATTGTATATACGTCTTCAAGAGTTTTTTTTATTTATTTAGACTGTCTTGTAAACTTCAAACAGCTTCTAGTCAAATTATGATTATCTTTGTTGCATTTTAGTGCTACATGCAGTGAATCACCTAAGTGCACACGATGCAAAAAAATTAAGTATATTAGACTTTTTAGCGCTGTTCGCAAGCGTAAAAATGTGCGACGATGTGCACGAGAAAATGCGTAGACAAAAGAAAACTTGCTCTGAAATACGTCTAAGAGATGTTCGATATTTGTGAGTTACGCTCTAAAAAGCGTTCATTACTGATTAATACTTTTATCCCTAAAAGTAGATTCAACTGATATTCCATAACCAGTAAACTCGGTTTTGGGTACATCGTTTTTTTATTTTTGACCATTTTTATCCGCCAATCTTTCGACCTTAAAAGCAAGGCTTATGTCGCTTAAGTTTAGGTATTGAAATGTGTTAGTACATTGAATGTGTTAGGCTATATTGAATTATTTATGTGTCAAAATATTTATTAGTGAAACGTAGTAAGGAGATTGTGGTTCACAGAAGGAAGCGTAACGTAACCAGGAGTGCCACTTTTTAAAGCGGCCCTGGGAAGCTTGAAAATACGAGAAGTATCGTAAAGGCAACATCCGGCATTACTTCGTCAGAGTGAAAACTACTTGTAAAGTAATACTTTCACGCCAACCACTACCATACGCCTCCGTTCTCTTTTACCGCTACCGCATCAGGTTCAAAATGCCGCGGTAAATAGTTTACTAACGGAAAGTAGTGGGACGGGTCAGTTCGGACGCAGCACAATAATTCAAAAATAATAACTAATAAATTACAACTACTTTAGTGAGGAAAAAGTTATAGGCTCATTAAGGGCAACGAGCTACACATCCACAACATGTCATAGGAAAATAGCCCAAGTTACGCTTGAAAATGAATAAAACTGAGTTTGCAGCTTTTTTTCATTTATTCCTCTTTTTTTTTAAGAAACGGTTTATGGTTTCATCATTACGCTTACTACAAGAAGCCTACAGTGAAATTGTCCTAAACGGGTTCTGTGTACAGCGTAAAATGCGGGGGTCCTTTAAAGCTCGGCCAAATGGTCTTTGATATTATTTAATGGGAGATATGAAAGTAAAAAGTGACACTTAGTACGTTTTGGTCCGAGGCGTTTTTAACAGCCATTTGTATGCTGTGCAAATAGCAAATAAAGAAAAGCGATTTTTCTCACAAGCATAGCGACAGAACGATTCTAACATTCCTTTGCGTTACACCTGCGAGTTTTCATAAACATCTTTCAATTCCACCGTGTATTTTGATTGACAAGTAGATCGTCAGTTTCCACACGGCAAGCTACACGGATATTTGTCCAGCCCTGAGCCCAAACTGACACCTCCCTCTGACAATTTTCACGCATGAAAAAGCTTCTAGTTTTCGCGGTTGTTCATCCTACTTCTCGTTTTCTTGTAGCTCACAGTATAGCCGGAAAACTAGTACCTCTAGTTAGTTTATTACTACAGATAATTTTGTCAACACACGAAATAAAAAATAACAATCAGAAAACCGCTCCAACTACCCTGTCTCTCCTCTACACTGCAAACTTTCTAACAATGATGTTTCTTTTAACAATCGTCCAAGAAAGAGCTTTGTAGTCATACTCCAACAATACTTGCCCGAAGAATAAAAAAAGGAGCCCAAGTGTTCAAATACTTCCGGTTTACAGCTAATAGAAAACGCACTTTTCTTCGTCGAGTCCATCGGAACATGAGTTATCGTCAAGCCTTAGGAAAAGCCCACCTTATGTCGAAATCAGTGCAAATATTAGTCTGTATCGCAATGTGACGTTGACTGAATATAAATGCAGAAGGTTAATGCCATTTGACTTCTTTTGACCATTAAACAAATTTTATACCCCGTTGAAATTTACATGCCTCTACATTGTAATTGCGATTTTATTGGCTTTTTTCTCTATCATTTAATTTGATAACTACTAAATTGTACAATTTGCGTAGTACACTAAAGGAAACTCGCAGTGTAGAAATATTTGTGTCGTTAGTATAGCGGTAATCGTTATATTGTCGACGACGAATTCCATTAGCTGGAGCGTTAGTTCTTGACATTTTTCCTGCCATGTTTGTCAAGACGAAAAAAGCCTTTCGATCTTACATATCCTTCGTGTCTGTCTGTCTTCCTTTCCATCTTTGACAATGTCTGGGAGTGGGGAAATACGATACCATAATTTCCGGTTTCCTTTTTTCGCGCTTAAGTTTCTCACATCCGCGTCCGCTCCATTTTCCCCTTCAGTTTCTCCTTCGTGAGGTCCAAACCTCGTTTTACGCGGCCTCCTCTCATGCTATTCACCTAGGCATCCGTCAATCCTTTTGCAAAGTGAAGAATAAACGCTTGCCACAGGACACTACCCGCGCAAAGAGAAGCAAGCCTTAGTGTAACGCCCAGTGTGCGGTGGCAGCACTAGTGTCACACTGTTTGTGTTGACGTCTTGTGTTTGTCCGATGTGGAACATAGTCTTGGGTGGAGTGGTACTTTTTAAAAATCCTAAACAAAAGTTTCATGTCATTTTGGCAAAACTTTTCTTCTATAAAGTTAATATTTCGCTTCGAGTCTAAATAGGGTTGATAGGAAAATGTCAACTGGACCGTTACCTCGCGTATTACAACCAAAGCGGTCGACCACCTCATTAGACCAAGACCGGGAAAATTTCGAGAAATCACAGGTCAGTATTTAAATTAGCCCTGTTTTCCTTTGAACTAACATGTAATATCAAGGCTAAATTTCATATTTTAAAAAAATATTCAATAAAATTTAAGGATTATATGGCATTTTTTTTTAAAAAAATTGCTTATTAGGAGCTTATTTCAAAATACTTATAAGGTTGCTTGTCGTTCTCTCTATGATCACACGTTAAATTATGGAACAAAAACAGATCAAGGAAGTTTTTAGGTTTCCTTAGCCGAAAGTGTGAATTACTTAAAGCCTGTCCGTGCAGTCCTACCGTATAGTTCGCTTAGTCAAGTGTGTATACCGTTCCTAACGCGTTTTCCGGTTGTAACAATGATACTTTGTGAGTCACACTTTGGCTACGTTGAATAAAACTGTTGGCAGCTTACGTAGTTATGTTACGTTCCTTACACTGCTTACGTTTCTATTGTGTTTGTTAGCCGAAACCTGTAGAAAATGAAAGTAAGCTGATTTCAAGATTTTGAACCCATACAGTGTTTTTTTTTTTCTTATTTAATGGCTTTTTATGTATTGTTACGTCTCGTACGCGAACTTACGGTAAAATGAATTGCAGGGTCACACGTAGAATCAAATGAGACTACGTATTTTAACGAAAATTAAAATGACAAGGAATAGTTTTCACGCGCGTAAGAAACGTTTGAATCCCTCCTACAGTAGTTGGCTCCTATCGTAAGATCTTTGCTAAGAACAAAGGTTAGTAGACCTCATTTCAAGTACGAAATAATTTAAGAAAACCTAGTTTCAAATTTTGTAAGTTTGATCACATCTAAATAAAAGTATCAAGTCATTAGAGCATTGAAATAAAATCAGATAATAAGTGAATAAAAGTAAATCACACTTTGACATGTTCGGTTGTCAAAACCTGCAAGAATCAACCTAGTCGTTAAATCGAAATATGTGCGTAATGACACACGTATTTGCTTTCTTCGTTTTAAAGAGGCAAACAGGAATGGAAAAACAGGTTAAAACTCTTAAGAAGCTTTATTCATGCTATATAATCAATAAAAAGTTGCGCCTGGAAGATTTTCCATTCTGCCGTTTTAGCTCGAAATCGCAACGTGTCAACAGTTCAATTAAAAAGAATGTTCATGGAGTGCTGAGCAGTATTCCATTTTTCGATTTTATTGAAATTGCTTGTGCAATACTTAAAACTACACAAATAAAGAACAGTCGCAGAAAGAAGTTGTTGTTGCATGTTGACTGTCCTTTTAAATGAATAGTACAATTATTAAGTGCACAACGTTATGTCTCCCTTTTGTGCTAGTATTAGCCGTGCTGTTAATTGAAACCAAACCATTGTACCCGTCTCTGTACCAAATGGGAGAATAGTGTCCCCTTCGTCACGATATTTTGTGTGAACAGTAAGAATTATAGGAGAATGACCATAGATTGAAAAGACAAGATCTAAAAATTATGTAGGCCCTTAGGAGAAACCCTGGCTATGTCGGTGATTCTACACTTGACCTTTTGTTACTCTCGTTGTGTATGTGTGTATTTTTGTCACGGTTAGTTATTTGCCTTGATATTTCCGAACGAAACAATTAGCAAAAATTTTATATTAAATAAAACTAATCAGTACTGAGCATTTATTAGTCACATCAGTCGTTATTTTGCACCTAACATTACTCGGTGACAGCACGCATTTTTATGTGTATAAATTTTCTTCAAAACTTGTGTGAAGAAGTGTTCTTGAATATGTGTGCATTAAACTTACCTCTTTTTCCTTCTTATATGTATGTATTTGTGCAGGCTGTGGCTCTGTCTAAGGCCATCAATCAGAACGAAGTACCGGTAAAAGAGAAACATGTCCGGAGTGCTATTATTGGAACGTTTCAAGCTCAGGGAGCTCGAACCTTTTGGGCTAATGTCAATCGTTTACCGTTAAATGGTAACCCTATTGTCTGCTGGAAAGCTTGCCACACATTACACAAGATTCTCCGGGAAGGACATCCCAACGTACTGCAAGATTCCCAACGCTATAAACCCACTTTAATCGACTTGGGCAAGTTATGGGTATGCAGCACTAAGCAGTTTTACCGGCATACTCATCTCAATTCAGACCAAAGAACCTTTTTGGAGATCTCTCTTTCACTCGTTGCAGGCGCAAAAGAGAGATTGCAGAAAAGGCAGAGAGAAAATGGCGCTGAATTGAGCGGGCAAAACTTGTTCACCAATTGTATTCACAGAATCTATTTGCTTTTTATAGGGTCATCTGAAAGAAGGGTACGGGAAGCTGATACAACTGTATACCCGGTTACTATGTACGAAGCTTGACTTCCATGCCAAAAATCCCCAGATTCCTGGAAACTTGCAACTGCCAGAACACGGATTGGAAAAAGTTTGTGAGAATGATATTAACAATTAGTAAGACACGTCAGCTTGATGGATCAATTCTTTATTAAAATCACATTGTTGGATACTAGTTTTCAACTTGCGGTGGAAATGCTCGATTATATGGACGATATCCTTGCTCTCCAAGCTGCTGGTATGTATAACAGTCTTTATGCACCATTAATGAAGCTAGTTAAGATCTACTTCCAAGAATATTACTCGCAAAACACTAGCCGAACGTAATACTGTACAACAGTGTTTCACTCAACATATAAGACACGTTTCCCTTTTTGCGGAAAACGTTAGAATTCCAGTTGTTCAGACCAATAATAATACTCTTGTTTTGCTTTTTCTAGTTTTGGGTTCGTTGGATATGTCAAGGTCGAATTCAATGACCAACCCTGGACAGTGCCGTCTGGCACCATTGATTCCCTGTATTCAGGATTCTTCGCTTCTTTATGACTACACAGTCAAGCTTCTATTCAAGCTTCATTCCTGTAAGTTTCTGCAACCTGTTTCCCATTAGTGTGATGATAGAAATATTGTTTGCATAGGTTTGCCTCCGGATGTATTGGTTGGCCATCGCAAGCGATTTTTGGAACAATTTGGTGCTTTGAAACAATTTTACATTGTTTCGAGTACATTGCAGTATTTTAAGCACTTAATACAAGTTCCCTTCCTACCAGAGGTAAATTGTTGCTGTAATTAACATTTTTGTTGTACATAAAGTAATAAGAAGCTTAACGTATGAAGAGCTAAAAGTAGTTCTGTCGATTAATTGACAGTGACATGACGAGTTTTGCCTTTGTAACCAAATAGGTTGTTGTAATGACGCACAAGTTCGCTCTAACAAGAGGAAAAAACATAGTGTTATTTCGTTTTTAAAATGCGAAACCTCGAGTAACCTACTTACAAAATATTTTGTATTTTTTGTCCATGTAAATCTTTCAGAACCCACCCAACTTTTTGATTGCGAGTGAATTGAGCAGTCATGTGACCCCGGTCGTGATCCTGCCGCCCGAAGAGGAAGAGCCCGCCGTTTCGAACGAAGGCACTTTAATTGACCTCCAAGCTTCTGCTTTGGACAGTTCGTTTGGAGAATCGAGCCAACGCAACGGATCCATTTCACCAGATTTATTAGCCGAAAGGTTAGAATGCTACTTGAAAATTCAGTTGTCCTCAAAATTATTGCGTTCGAAAGCAATTCATACAATTGCATTAATCCATGTAGCATTCCTGATAGAACGGACCAACCACATAGAAAAGTTCAAGGATGTTATCCAGTTAGGGTTGAAGAATTTAAGGATTATACTTATATTAATAAAATCTGAAACATCCCAAGCACTTTCAGCTATTTTACACAATTATTATTCACATCTATCTTTTTATTTTAGGTCAGCTTCATTAGTGAGCGTAAGTCGCTACTTGGTTGAATGAGAATGAATTAAATGCAAATTATATGCATGCTCGCACGTTGACCTTCGGTCGCCCTGGTGCCATTAGTTACACTAGTAACCTTACCCTTGAGGCTATTGGGTGTCCGAAAACTACGTAAATTTACTTTGTGAAATTCCAAACGCGCAGGAAGAAATTGACATTTTAATATACACTTCACACTTCGAAGTGTGAAGTGTATATGTGTGAAGTTCGGCTTTTCACACTTCGATACAACTTAAGGGCACTTAAATTAAGTGTACTTCCATTTTGCGACTAAATTTAAATCCTAATGATTTTCTGCCATGTTCGCTTCTAGCGTTAAATCAATCGTTAACAATTATTAAAGCTTTTGACAAAAGATTTAGGGTTTGTAAGTATCGGAAATTTTTGCGTCTAAAGAAATGTCAAGCATTCAATCAAGTCAGGTCAGAATAAAAAGGGAATTAAACAATGAAGAAAGTTATACTTATGAAGATTAATCGTTAATTGAATGGTTTATTTAACAGGGACCGGTACATTGAACATTTACTTCACCAAATTGAGCAGTTAAACGCAGAATTGCATCGCGTTAAGATTGAAAACCAAAGAAATATTGGAGAGCTGCAACAAAGGATCCTAGAGCTTGAATTGCTCCTTGGGGAGAAGGTAAAGCGCCTTTTAGAAATTATATCCCATCCATTATTCTCCAGCGAAGCGCCTTAAGCCGTTTTTTAATGTTTTAATGCATTTTGTATTGAATAGAACGACGAACTCCAAGCAGAGGCTAAAGCACGTGAAGAACTCCTGCAAAAACTAGGCTCGAGTTCACAAAAAGCTGAAGCAGAAACGCTGGCTCGGCTGCATGACTCGGAAAGTAAGTTAGATTACGGAGATTTTTGGCTTTCTTGTTACGTTTTACGTCAAGATATTCAATTTTTTATTACTTTTGTATAATAGAAAAGACGAAACAATACGAAGAAAAGTTTACCAAGCTCAAAGAAGTTTATCAGAAGTTGCGAGAAGAACATATTCAATTGATTAGACAGGTAATTTTGGTTTTATTTCAACTTCCGTTTATTTTTAGTAGAACTATACTGGCTCATAAGTTGTGGCACAGGTTTCTTTTATTTGGCATGAAAGTTTGCGTCAAAACTTAGCAGCCAGGCTTAATGTTGTGTTCTTTTTTCGAAAATGTTCACCCAACGCAACTTTACATACTAAGTGAATTTTGGGCATGTTTCAGAAAGCGGAAGTTGATAAGCAAGTGACGGTAGCGAAGATTACATTAGATGATGTGCAAAAGACGAAGAAAGCGCTCGAGGCTCAATTAGAAGAGACACAGAGCCGTCAGCAATGCTTAACGGAAGAAAATGAGAGGTTGGAGGAGGTATCGGCGGAGAAAGAAGCCCTTGTAGCGCAAGAAAAGGTGTTACAGTCGACTGTTGCTGCTTTGGAAGCTGAAATTAGCGAACTGAAAACCAGTCTTAATACTTTACGTACCGAAAACACGTCGCTGGCGGATACACTAAGCTCTGAAAGCATTAAAGCGTCAAAACAAGAGCAGCAGCTGGTTCAGGAGTCGGAGAAATTGATTGCCTTGCAGAAAGAAAATGCGCTTCTGACTGAAAACTTGCAGTCAGTGGAAGAAAAGGCGGCCAAATTCCAAAGCCAAGAGGCAGAACAGGCAAAAAGCCTAGAAAAAGCGCGAGCCGAAGGAGCTATGTTGGCCCGCGAGCTAGAAGAAGCACGGGGAAAAGTTGAGGCGCAGCAAAAACAGATTGAGGAAGAAATTAAGAAATACGAAGCGATGGTGGACGAAAAAATGGCGTTGGTAGCAAAAGAAAGCACTTTGGCGGCCAGTCTAGCGAGTTTGGAGGCCAAGATCAGTGAGTTGGAATCGGGAATGGCGACGCTACGACAAGAAAGCGAAAGCTGGCGAAAAAAATGCGAAGACGAAAGAGTTAAGGCCGAAGGTTTAAAAGAAAGACAGGAAAAGCGGTTTCATGAGGAGAATCGTTGGTTCCAGGAAGCGCTGGATCAAGCACACCAGTTTCTCAAGGACAAGATCGACCTACTGTCTGTACTACCGGCTGTGGTAGTGTCATCCACTCCTGAAAGCTTGGTTGCTGTTATTGATTGTACTTTAAAAGCTTTGCAATATCTGACCGAAATGAATTGGCCGGAAGAAAATTTGAAAGAAATTATGCTAAAGACGTACGATTTAACTCACAACGCCGGAGAAGTTCTTAGCCAAGGCAGAATTATTGCTAGCTGCTTTCCGGACATCGAAAAAGCTGACCGTAAGTTTTGCCGTTAAATGATTTGATACTGACTTGGTTTTTACTCTAATACGTAGCAACTTTGGCCATAATAATTATATTCTTCTAGTTAACTGAGCAACGCTTCAGACAGCACAATTTACTTATTTGTTCGCAGCCTGTAGGTTCTTTTCCAGTTATCAGTGATCTAATTCTCAGAAATACATTGCCGTAGTGATTCAGGGAACTAGATTCGAAGCGATCGGACTACTCCTTAGCATAGCTAATTTTACTCGAACAGTTTTCGATTAGTTACCCTTCCTAGTGGAAGTGAAATATTTACCCATTAAAATTATCCTGTAGATAACAGTTTTAGTCTCATTTTAGTAATTCACCTTGTCGATGAATATAGGAAAAATTGCAGTATGTTCTTCGTTAAACAATCGAGAGGTGCTTTTTGTGCTTCCGGTTGCTAATGGAAGGTGAAAAGAAAAGGTTTAAACATTTTTGTTTGTCATTAAGGTCTTCTGGATCAATGCAAAGGCGTTGGGTCTGATGGTTTGGCGCTGCTGGGTCAATTAAGATCGCATCATAACTTGGAAGCGCTCTCACCGTATTGTAATCTGCTAAGCCAGTCGTTAGCACTCCTGAAGGACATAAGTGTGGCAATGGGCGAAAATCTAATCACATCAGCGTCGGATTTAGTAGGTGATGTACTGGAAGACGAATTGGCTAGCATGGATAAATCCATCGAAGAAGCTGCTCGCCGCATTGAAGTAAGCAAAGCTTGTTCGTACTGATATTGCTGTCAACGTCCACTTTCGCACCACTCTATTTCACACTGATATGACTGATCTCACATTCCGCCACGTTACGTGACATTACTGTGTTATGCGCTTGAAGCTTATGTTTTACAGTCCACTTGATACTTTAGGAGCTGTTGTCCAGGTCACGTAAAGCGGATTCTGGTGTCAAGCTTGAAGTCAATGAAAAAGTTTTGGATTCCTGTACGGCGTTGATGAAAGCTATACGGGTGCTCATTCAGCGATCGAGGAGTCTGCAAGAAGAGGTTGTGACTCAACGCAAAGGCTCTGCTTCCGCCAAAGAATTTTACAAACGCAACCACCGATGGACGGAAGGTCTTATCTCTGCCGCCAAAGCTGTTGGCTTCGGCGCTAAACTGCTCATGTAATATTTTTTAAAACTTTTTTACTGCTAATTTTAGTTATAGGAATTATTTTATGTTGAGGTACCTTAGCATGAACGTTTATTTAGGCTGTGTTTCCATTGTCATCTAACACGTGTTACGAAGCAAAATATTAGAGATTACGGCACTACTTTCGCTCGCAGATGCGTATTTAGATCTTTTATGTTGTATTTGCATCTGTAGATGTTGCAAGAACGTGTTAACAAACGAAAACTGCACGATAATTTGTTCTGAGTGTGCTTAGTAATACGTGTTAAAATGGCAGTGGAAATACAGCCTAAAAGTTGTAAATATAACCTGATAGTTTTATAAACGTGTTGGCTAGTAATTTGGTAATAGTTTTTCGTCATGTGCGCTACGGCACAGCCAATCAGATGATTAAAAATAAGTTCCGTTTTATGCCGTCAAATTTCTGAGTCCTCAAACTGGCATAGAATGAAGTTTCAAGTAAAGAAATTCACTACCAGGACACATTGCGGCGAATATATACTTTCATTATTATAAAGTACAAGTTTACGTGAAAATAGCGAAGGTTGGTTGCAGAACTTGTTGGACAGTTGAGCAAATTGTTACTTCGGTTAGTTATTAGACAAGTTTGCTCAAAAAGCTATGAAGCTTTATGTCGGAACTTATTAAACCGACGAAACTTATTGTGTAAGTTCAGACCGACTAAACGGGATTGGTTTTTTGGTCTTTTTAGGGATGCCGCTGATAAAGTGGTCCAGGGGCAAGGTAAATTTGAACAGCTTATGGTGGCTTCGCAAGAAATTGCGGGTTCTACAGCACAATTGGTGTATGCCAGCCGAGTGAAAGCGACTTCAAATAGCTCTAATTTATCCCAGTTGGAGACGGCGAGCAAAGGGGTTTCGGAGGCGACCGGTGGTGTCGTGGCGACGGCAAAATTATGCGCCCAAATGGTGGAAGACATAAGTAACTTGACTCAAGTCTTCTGTCAGAATTTTCGATGGAACTAACGTACATCTTTTGTAGCTGTCATGGATTTTAGTCAGTTGTCGCTCCATCAAGCTAAACTGCTAGAAATGGAGTCCCAAGTTAAAGTCCTAGAACTTGAGTCGTCCTTGAATAAGGAACGTATGAAACTGGCGTCATTACGGAAACAACATTATCGCTTAGCCGGTGAAGTTGAGGGATGGGAACAGGAAAGTTGAAACTTGAATGAAAGTTTGTGAGTACGAAATCGTGGAGAAAATGCCATCTTTTCTCTTCCTTTGATAATTATTGAGCGTGTTTCTTCCAGCTAATAAGAATAAAAAACTGTTTTAACGTTCTACACGTTTGTATGTTGTCTAACGGGGTTAATTTGAGACGCTTTGAATTTTGACGTGACAGTTATGAAAAGAGGCTGTGCCAAAGGAAAGGGAATTATATATTTAATAACTTGATTGTCAACAACGTAATACACCGTGAAAATACCCTAACAGAAAGTTTATTTTGATTTTCCTAGTGAGGTATATCATCTGCCGTTCTCCTGAAAGGATGCTTTATTCTGCGTGTCGGCATTTTTAATAAATCTTTTCCGTTTTAACCAACCTGTTTCGTAATATTTTACGTTGAAACATACTATAGACCAGGGGTGGTGCAGCCAGGAACTTTTTCTTTATGCTGCCACTGAACTTACTTGCACACAAGAAAATAATTCCCCCCCCCCCCCTTCGCTGCGCCCCTGCCTTTCACCTAACTTGGCCATGAGATTCATAGGCTGCCTACTACGAATTTTGCAGCACCACTTCTCGACTGCTAAAATTTGTAAAACTTTAGACCACGTTTTGTAAAAATAGTATGATCAGTTTGAAAAATATTTTGGAAATACTGTAATTTTAATGGTAATCTGTCATTCAATTTAACCCTGTTTTTTTGTTGTTGTTTTTTGTTTTCTCAAAAATGGATGCGCTTTTTTTCGCAAAATTCTTGCTAATCCTTATTCACTAATTCACTTACGCTCACTGGTGCAAAAGCGTCGCTAAAAAAACTTTCGGATTTGCAAAAATGCACAGCCTAAAATAGAACAATATTTTTACGGGACTTATAATGAATAAGTACCCATTGTCCTGATATTGTAGCACAGAATCGCATTCGGCTTTCTTGTCTGAATTTTTGTTATGAAAATATTCCGCAAACCGAACTTTCGTAGTTTTTGCTGGAAAGTTTCGCATAGTCCCAGCAAAAGGACGTGCAATCCGTTTCCAGACTTATGCGGTGGATAGTTTTTTATATTTTAGTGTCCGTTTTCGGTCAATTCCAGGGCTTTCTTACCTTTTCAGTTCGCGGCGACCTTGCCGCTTGGAGACCTGTTTTGCAGCGCCCATTCCAAGTATGGGAACTGCTGGCTGGTCTATTCAGTTGCGCTTGTCGCCACCCCTAACCTCACAGCTCCTCCCCTCAAATAAACCTTTGTTTACAGCACTTGCACAAAGATTACACAAGAATAGGGTTACATTTTCAACGTGTTATTTTCCCTAACTAGCTCAGTGTCGTGCGAAAATAAACCGTAACAGAAATGGTAATTTATTGATACCAGAATAAAAAATAGTGTGTAATTTTGCATGTCTTTTTTTTGACATTTCCTGAAAGTTAATAAACAAGAGCTGTTAAATCTTCATGGTCAGCTTACACTTTATAATGCTACAGAAGTTCGCTTTGTTTTGCGAGTTCTGTTATTGAGCAAATAATCAATTATATGCCTTTGTTCTCCTTTGTAGTTTGGATTTGGATTTCTCGAGGCCCCGCGGCCATTCAATACTCAATACAGATGTTATTCCGTATCCATGCTCCCTGGCGCTGAGCGTAAAGATGTCGAAAAAGGGGGCAAAAGTAAGATGAAGTTTCGTCATTCCATCTTTTAATGCTTTTTTTTTTCGTTTTAGTTATTATGCCGCCTTCAGCTCTGGATCACCTTACGAGGCTTAACATTGTTTACCCCATGCTATTCAAGTTAACTAACAGGAAGAATAGTAGAATCACCCATTGCGGCGTACTAGAATTCGTTGCTGATGAAGGCAAAGTTTACCTTCCATATTGGGTACGCTTAGCTTACACATTTGGAAAACTAACCGATAATTATCCTGAATCGCCCACACAGATGATGCGCAATTTGTTATTGGACGAAGGTGACTTGATTCAGATCGAATCTGCTACATTACCAGTAGCCACTTTCTCGAAATTTCAACCTCAGTCGGTCGACTTTCTCGATATCACCAACCCTAAAGCCGTTCTAGAGAACTGTCTGCGCAATTTTGCTTGCTTGACCACAAGCGATGTCATCGCAATCGACTACAATGATAAAGTCTACGAGCTATGCGTACTGGAAACCAAACCTGGCAATGCAGTGTCGATCATTGAGTGCGATATGAACGTACGTGACATCGTATCGATTGATTTCAGTAATTCACTATTTTTATCCCGAAAGGTGGAGTTTGCGCCTCCGGTTGGTTACGTTGAACCTCAAGTTCAGAAGAAGCCTTCCCAAGAAGAGGAGTTTGACACATTTGATGCCAGTACGCTTATGCCAGAGCCGCAAGGCTTTATTGCCTTTGGCGGCAGTGGAATTAGGTATTGTTAAGTCTTTGTGTAGTTTTCAACATGCTAAAGATAAAGGCTACTAAAATTTGAAGAGAGAATAAACTGTAACCCTTCTAGGCTTGATGGTAAGAAAAAGAAGGTTCCAGATGCTCCTCCCCTTGCCCCAGCGCGGGAGTACGTGCGCGGCATTCCAGATTATGACTACCAGATTGGTACCTTGAAATTCTTGCGGTACAAGCCTCAAGGCAAGGAAAACAATAAGGTACGTTCTAGGTATTACTATAATTTGACGGGACACAATTTTTACCTGAACTCAATTTTTCATGGAACTTGCTGCTGACTAGGTGGAAGTTGATAGTTTCAAACCGTTTACTGGAGAAGGTCAATCGCTGCGCTCGTCTCGAAGATAGGATACATTTTACACGAAATATGAAGGTGTGCTTTGTCTTATATCTAAAATTGTTTGTATCCCATGCAGGAAGGTAATGGATTTGTTGTCAGTCAAAAAAGATGGAATTAAAAGAAACATGTTTGTTTTGAACATGTAATCTTTCTGAAAGTCAAAGGTAACTAAAGGTAAAATATGGCCTCGTTTGGAATTTCAGGCATAAAAGCCCCACATGAAAGCGCAAGCCGACATCAAAATGACACTCTGGGTATTAACAAACCTAGACACGGGGAAGAAATATGTGAGGCAAAACGTACGTAAAGAAAGACGAGAAAGTCTGAAATGAAATTAGAATGTGAAACTTAGCGTACTGCTTCCAAAAGGGCTCTTCAATCAAGAAATCTGCGGCCGCTTTGGCCTCTTCCTCAGGGGAAAGGTGAACAGTTTCAGTAATGGACTTCTCTTGATCAGTGTCAGGTTTAGGTTTGGAGACGCAGCAAAGGGTGTTAATTATTTTGTAACAAGATGAGAGCTCGGTTGTTTGGTCTGTGAGTGCAATTATTTACATCTGTAGTGTGTAACTTTGCAACTTTGAGCTATACCTTCTGTACTGGGAAGATCGTCGTGTTTAGCGCGGTTAATGTTGTCGTTAGCGTCCAGATCTTTGCGAACGTTCACGTTTCTACGACTCCAGTAAGTTAATCGGTACAACTGGACAGAAATTGTGTTCATAGTTAGTATTGAATTAAGTTGAGGTGTTTACAGTTGTTAAAAAATAACTGGTAACTCATTAAACAGTGCAACCCTATATCGACCACATGGCCTCGTTTGCGCTTATCGAACTGGACGCCACTTACTTACTTAAGTTGGTGGACGTGAGTGACATGGTTTATTTCCAGTTTAGCGCACTTGTAGAAGACCCAGTCGTAGGATTTGTAAATTTTATATGCGGTTGATTGTCTAGTTATGCGTGAAATGTTGAGCATCATGGTTACTTCAATACTTACGTTTTCCTCCGGAATCGGTTCGGTTAGCAGTGACACTATAACCGTTACAACACAAACGATGCCGAACAAAAGAGCGCTGAAGTGCAGGTAGTTCACCTTCCCTACGATTGTTTTTATGATTTCCGGGCGCGGATCGGGCAGTCCTGTTAAGAAAAGAAAAATATTTTTTTTTTTTCAGTTTTCATAATCTGAAATATTTTACCCGTTCCACATGCTGGAATAATGTAGCCAAATTCTAGTCCAAATCGTATTAAACCTATCAGAAGTCCTGCCATTAAACCCCAAAAGGCTCCCTAAATTTCGAAAATTGAATTAACCCAATTTATTTTGTATTCTCAGTTACTCAACTGGTTCGTTCGTACGCGGCCAAAGTACTGCCAACATAAAAACTGCAGCAATGGGAGGAGCAAGGAAGTTGGAGACTTGCTGAATATAGACAAATAGCTGTGACGAACTCATTTGTTGAATAATAGGTATCCAGAGTATACTAATCGCTACTAGGATAAGTACCGAAACCCTGCAAAAGCATTTTTTTTTTGCCTTTTTTTTCTCACGTAATTTGGTTAAATTTCTTTCGCTAAGTATCGTTACCTCCCAACGAGCAAAAGCTCAACTTCTGTGGCGTTTTTTCGAATTCGCGTCCAAATATCCACAGTAATAATTGTAGATGATGAGTTAAAAACCGACGTTAGAGAACTCATTAACGCAGCCAACATAACGGCCAGCATCATTCCTGCTAGTCCTGTATCAAAAAGAGACTGTTGAAATATCGCATTGTGCATTCTTGATTCTTAAATCGACCTTAACAAATTTGTCTTACCACGAGCTGTTTTCATTTATTGCGAATTTAAACATAATCTACATATTTAGCTGTTTTTTACTTTCAAATACCTGTTGGCATAAGTTCGACCACCAATTCAACATAAGCGATGTTGGTACAACCCGCCTCGCTGCCACACACTCGTAGGCATTCAGCAGGGTCTGCACAGCCTACCGTGTTTGGAAAAAGCACTCTAGCGGCCATTCCTGGGAACACAATTAGGTATAGCGGCAAGAATTTCAAGTAGCTGGTCATGATACACGCCGCTTTGGCATGACTCATGTTTTTGGCCGCGAGTGTTCGTTGAACCATCACCTGATACCGTTACACACGTATTACACCGTTAAACTTTTATTTCAAACTCGATAGTCCTGTTTTACCTGATCAGTGCAACAGTACCAAATAGCACCAATGGAAACGCCTAAAATTACCCCGGGCCAAGGCAAATAAGGATCGTCTGCCGAACGCAGGAGATGCATCGAGTTGTCGGGTATGACAGCGCAGGATTGATTGTTGAGATCGTACGCAGAAATGTTTGGATACGCTTGGAAGAATTGCCGTACTAACTCGTAATAGCCTCCAACTGCGTTAAAAGCTAAAAGAAGCGTTTTAAACGGTCACGTAAATGGGAAAAATAAGATGGTGTTCATTTGCTACTTACAAATGCCCATAAGAATAAATGCCCCAATGAGCATTAGAACAGTTTGAACAGAATCTGTCCAGATGACTGCCGTAAGTCCACCGGTAATGGTGAACAAGGCAGCAATTGCCAGTAAAATGACAATGGAAATGTATAAGCCTTGTTCACCGGCCAATCCCATGGATTGCTTTATAAATAAAGCGCCCGCGAATAAGTCCGCCTATATTCCGTTGTGAATGTAATTAAGTAATTACATTCCACAAAAGCGAATTAGAAAGATAATGACAAGCGTTAGCTTAAATGTAAAAAAAATTTACCGAAATTTTGGTAAAGACATAAAGTATCAATGAAAGAACGGATAAGTAGACGCGAATACGCTGTCCGCCGAATCGTTTCCGCAAATATTCAGGCATGGTGTAAACTCCGCTGGCCATGTAAACCGGAATGAAAATGTATCCCAGGAGCATGAAAATGTAAGTTGCCTATGAAAACGAATGTGTTATATTTTCTAAGTTGAGAAAAAATTCTGGACGTACGTTGAGTTCGAAGACAGCCATGCCAATACCGGCAGCGGCTCCTGAGCCAGAAAGTCCGATGAAATGACCTGAGCCAATATTACTTGCAAATAAGGAAGCTCCGACCTGTAGTGCACAAACTTGTTTTTATTCTTTTCTCGCTCTTTTTCTTAGGTTACAACTACACTGTTAATCTTTAATCGTTACGTAGAAAATCCTTAGTATATTGCGTAGAACATTTGTGCATAAGGGACAAACAGCTATACTGTTATTAATTCTGATTTCATTAGCCATTGTAACACGCATATACCGTGACGGCGTAATCCAGACAAAGGGGAAAATGGTCACTTATAACATAGGTGACGCTTTGCGCATTGCCGAACAGACGGAGTCATTGCGTGGATTCGAGATAACTGTAAGACCATCAAAATATATTCTTATCAAAGGAGCCTTAACGTGTAATCTGTATGTCTTCCATGAAAACATACTAAAGTTTGCTCGTTCCAAGAACACTCCTGGTATTTTTTTTTCGACCTCTGGACTATGACATTAACCGTAGTTGAGGTAAATACTTCCGTAGCAGCAAGTGTGGTAGAATTAAACACCACTTCTGCGACGGCATGCGACGTAGACCATTTAAGCGCTCGGTCACCTAGTGACAAAACTTTTTCCCTTTCTCTTAGTTTACGCCAGTTTACGTGTTGTATGGCCCTTACCGTTTGCCACCTCAGGAAGATTCATGCAGTGTAATACAACGGCAAGCTTTCTCGAAACGAACAACAGGTTTTGTTCAACGAAAGTTGAACAGAACCTGTCAGATGGATAATTTTGTTGTATATCTCTGACTGTTTTACACAGATGGGCTTTATTTGGCGTAGCTGCTCTTTCTACAGTTTTCCTTTATTTTTATGTAAAGATAAAACGTTAATTCTCTTTCTTAGAATTTTAGCCTATTTAGTATATTTATTATATATAAAATTGTAGCCTATTTAGTATATCTCTACAAAATACTTGTAGTAGCAAAATTTGGCTAGTATGGGTTTGGGTAAGCAAATTGATTCCGATCCTAACCTGAAGTCATATTTGTGCCTGTAACATGATTTGGATTATCGCACAGGTGCTGCGTATGATATTAGAGTTATGACGCAGTTGTACAAATTATACAGTTTCTAATATAATAATTGTTACTGGTACTTACCGGTAGCCACGACATGTTCCGGGAAGCCATGAAGTATCCTGCCAAACTGTCCTGTTTGCCTCGACGACCGGTCTTAGAAAATATGTAAAAATCGGACAAATTGATTACTATTAGAGTGAAATTTCGCTATAGCGTACATCGGTTGTAACGAACAATAGGCTATTGAGTAAAAGGCCCACTGTTCTCGGCGAAATGCTCAAGTATCCGCTATGACCTATTCACCCATAACGTATTGTTGTTGATAATGGTAACAAATTGAGGTCCCTTGGGCCATTTAGACATACTATTTTTTCGCTATAATGAACACCGGGAGTGCCGTGCAGTTCGCATGAAAAAAAAAAAAAAAAAAAAAAGCCGAGCACTTTATATTCCACAAGGTAAAGCTAAGATTTCGGGTTTTCAGTAGGACTCCTCAACAAACCCGTACAAAGCTTTCCAGATAGTATCGCGATCAAACCCCTCCCACTGACCATATGTGTAAGAGATGAAATAAAACACGCTGCTTTCATTTGATGCGAGTTATTTTTTTTTTTTTCATTTAAGAATGGCACACAAAGGTTGCCCGTGCATATATATTAACATTAGCATGAAACATGAAGTCATAGAAATGAGAGAAAATAAGAATAAAATAGTTTTCTAGGGCATTTCGGAATATCATTGGCTATTACGTACAATTGGCTATGACGATAACTTTTCAGTCCCCTTGAGTGTACTGTACAGTACTACCATAATAAACGTCCCCAACAAAGCGTCCTTTACTAACGGCACGGCACTGCGTAAAAGAACAACGCTTATGGACGGGAGCGTTCCACTGAGCCTGAAGTGGGACGTACCTCACGCAATTGCCGTGGCATTAGGTAAGGAAGCTTTGTTGGGGCTAAAGAAAAGCACTGTACTGTATGTCATAGCTAAATTTTATTATAACTGTTAAAGGTATTCGCAGTGGGTGAAGTGGACTTTTCTTCATTAAACATTTAAAAGTTGCACTGATGGCACTTGCTTTCAGTTCGCCATCAATGTATAAATCCCAATTTACAATAAAAATCCCAATTTACAATAACAGTACCCTTCTCTTTACTCCGTAGAGTCCTTTCTGGATCTGGAAACATTATGTTGTTACCATTCGTGAAAGGTGTTTTTCTCTGCGCGCCTGTTCTCTATTTTTGAAACGATTTTATCCTGGCTACTATGTTAGCAGAACCAATAATTAATATAATAACTGTGTTCTTATTAACGGTTTAAGTCTTTGTTATAGTGGATCGAAAAATTGCCAACGATAACCTCGAAGAGGTGCCCGATAACCTAGCTTACGTTCGATAGTGTTTACCATTGATAGCTGAAGATGACATCGTATCATTTTCTGTGTTATGTAGTCTTAAAAAATGGAGAAACAGAATTTAATTTACCCATATTCCAACAGCCAAAACCAGGATGAAATAAATGCCAATGACAACGAAGTCTGGCCAAGCGAGACGTATTTCACTCGTCATCGTTTCTATAACACGCCAGGTATCTCTGAAACGTGAGATGGCATATATTACGTTTTGGAAAAACAATACTTTTCCGAAGTCCGCGCGAATTAACAGAAAGAGCAAGTTGCACGATCGAAGGACAGGAAGATACTGGTACTATCATTCTTTCGACAGGTTTTTATCCGTAGAAATTCCTGACTTCTTTGTTTCACTCCGGGCGAGATGCTCACTTTCATGTTGTAATTTGCTTCTTTTTGTGAATGAAAAGCTTTTCAAGTAAGATAGAACATGAAGAAAATTTTAAGTACTATAAAACATTAAGAAAATTTTAAGTACTATAAATGCACAATTAACTCGCCCAACATTCATTTTTACAAGCTATTTTATTTCTATGCAACAAACGCAAATACAAATTAATACACTTCACATCCACACGTTTACTTTTTATCTTAATTTTTTAAAGCTTGTTTTAGATTTCGTATTCGATGGAATCAGGCAAAAAATCCCCATATGAAAGCAGCAACTGTCATGATGATTACAGCTTGGCCGTCGACAAAACTATTATGTATTAAAGTATAAAAAAATCAGTGATTGAATTTATTGAATGTCATACTTGCGCCAAAATGGGTGTTCGTCCAAAAATTCTGCAGCCAATGCTGCTTCTTCTTCGGGAGTTAATTTCGGAGTATCGGTTTCTGGCTGAGCTTTGTTAACATTCTGGGTACTAATTCCGCAAAGACAATTTAGAACTTTCCGCCATGTAGGTAGCTCGATTTCGAATTCTGTAGCAAGTAAATTTTTGGTAAACATGTTAGGTTGACAAAAAAATTCGCTACATAGATAATTTGCGAAATTAACCAACTGTCCGTTCCCGTAATTGAACGTCGCTATAGTTTGGCGATACCCATTCCTGCCTTTGAAAGTATTCTTTACCGGTTGGTGTGTCTAAAACGCGGAACTAAATATCTTAAGGGACCTAACTATGGCGACGTTTAAATTTTAATGTGAAAATACAAACGGTCAGTACGGAAATAGAAAACTTGCCACTGTCAGTTAGTTTGTTAGGATCAGTTCATAGTTATAAGTCGGAAATAAAATTTAAGAACAAAAAATTATCATAACCGAAGATGTCTGACGGGGATTACTCAGTCAAGCTATTTAGTGGCATGCCGTGAAGTTGAATAAAAAATGAAACGAGTCCGGAATTATAAACGCAAGAAGGCATTAACTGTGGCTGTCTATAATGATGGCTAATGTAACAGAAGTGACTGTGGTTAATGTGCGTACCTTCATCTGTCGTCGGGTGTCCATTCGCTTGTGGTTCGTTTGCCTTGGAAGATTTCGGTTCGTCTTCCGTATTATTTTCTTCTAATTCCAATCTTACTTTGGTACTATGTCTGCTCCAGAACGTTAACCTGTACAACTAAAGCACGACATTGTTTAGCTTTCTGCTGTCAATTTTCCTCCATCTCAGAAAAATGGCGCTGGAATGGACATAGTGTCGCACATACTCAATGACTTACATATTGCCTATCGATACGCTCTGTAAGCAGGGAAATCACAATCGATGCAATGATAACAATAATGAACAAAATACAACCAAAGTTGAGGTAATGGATATCTCCCACAATTCGCTTAATTATTTCCGGTCGCGTGTCTTCCAAATCTAGTAACAAAGTTTATTAACACATTTTATTCGATGTTTCTTACTTTACGTAAGGTTATGACAATAGAAAATTCACTGAAATATTTTCTCTTGTGGTTTCCACTCAAGTTTTAGCACTTACTTGATCCGCAGGGTGGTACAGTGTATCCAAATTCCAAACCAAAGCGTAGTAAGCCGAGTGCGAGACCAATCATGAGCCCCCAGAAAGCTCCCTTTTTCATAACGAACCATAAAATTTTGATTTCGAACTTTTATTTTTGTGTAATATTTATTACCGGTTCGTTTACGAATGATGTGAAAACAGCGAGAACATAAATGGCGCAGACGGGCGGTGCCAAGTACGAAGTAATGCTTTGTACGTACACAAACAGCTCGCTGCCCCTGGCAGCTTGGATGATAGGAATCCAGATGATACTGACTGCCACCAGAACGAGCACAAACACTCTGGAAGTATCATATTTTGTATTTATACCTTTTGTCGAGCTTTACGCACTAATTAGTCTACCTTCCTACAATGAGGAGCTCAGTATCGGATGGACTGCTTCGAATGCGCGTCCAGATATCAATGGTAAAAATTGTTGACGCGGAATTGAAAATAGACGTTAACGAACTCATTAACGCCGCCAACATTACTGCTAACATTAATCCTGTTAAGCCTGAAATAATAAAATTTCATTAAAATGGTTGTAAAGACCATAATTAATTGTCAGTTAACCATTATTGAATAAATGACTGATTTTGAAGCGACGTACATATAGCTACGTTAATTGAACTACCGACTAAATAAAAGTGTGACATTAAGGTGCAATTTCACTGGAAAGAAACGTTGCGAACGTTTTGACCAATTAAATTATGTTGAAGTTATTTCCGTAAAATTTTACATAAAAGCATATAAGTTTCCTTGCCTTGAGGCATAAGTTTGATGACAAGCTCAATGTAAGCAATATTGGTACAGCCTGCTTCACTTCCGCAAACAGCTTTGCAACTTTCGGGACTAGCACATCCCACCCGGTCAGGGTAAAGCACCCTGGCAGCCATTCCCGGTAGGACGAGCAGAAACATCGGCAAAATTTTCAAATATCCTGCTAGAATACAACCAGCTTTAGCGTGTGTCATATTCTTTGACGCTAGAGCTCGCTGAACTATCACCTAAACAAAAATTAAGTTAAAAAATCTAAAAGATGTAAAGGTAGAAAACCTTTTAAAAGCAATTATTACTTGATCTGAGCACCAATACCAAACTGCAGAAATAGTTAAACCGAAGATGACTCCTGTCCAAGGTAAATCGGATTCTCCCGGTGTTGCGCTTCGGAATAGATGCATCGCATCATCGGGGATTTTGGCACAAGATCCCACTACAGTATCGTAAGTCGTGAAATTTTCGTGGGGATATGAGCGGAAATACTTTCGGATCAGCTCGTGGTAGCCACCCACTTCTGCTAACGCTGTTGAAAAGAAAATTTTAGTTAGTTTCTAAAGCTGTTATTATTGGCCATCTTTCTGTGTTGCATCCAGTTTAGTTTTCTCCAGGTCACAGTTTTTAGCACTGTACCTTGTTCGGTTTTCAAACATATTGGATACATACGTAGAGTATTTTAAATACAGTAATCGTTTCGCTTGATAATATGACTGTCAACCTTCGGTTGTTAGTTCCAAGCATTTGAGGTGCTAAACTTACAGAAACCCATGAGAATGAAAGCGCCAATGAGCATGAGAATGGTTTGTATGAAATCCGTCCACATGACCGAGCTAAGACCGCCACCGATGGTAAAAATGGCGGCAATGGCGAGTAAGATTAATATGGCTAAATATAATCCGCCTTCTCCTTCTAATCCCATAGCTTGCTGAATGAATAACGCTCCAGCAAACAAATCAGCCTAGATGAGAAAAAGAAAAGATTGCCCGAAACAATCACACTCCGAGTTAAAAAATAAAAACACTCTCAGAGCTAGTACGTGCTTAAACATACTCATTCAGATGTCGATACTTACCGAGATTTTCGTGAACACGTAAAGAATAAGAGCTAGAACAGATAAGTAAATTCGAATGCGTTGACCGCCGAACCTTTTCCTTAAGTATTCTGGCATTGTATAAACGCCACTGGCCATGTAAACTGGTACGAAAATCCAACCCAAAACCATCACGATAAAAATGGCCTAATGAAGAATATTCCGTCAGCTGGTTTTCCTTATTTTTTTTTTCTTAACAAAAAAGACGAATGCAGGCTTACGTTAAGTTCGAAGGCTGCAATGCCTATGCCTGAGGCTGCTCCCGAGCCCGCTAAACCAATGAAATGCCCTGAGCCAATATTACTTGCAAATAGTGAAGCTCCTACCTTTGAAGGGAAAAATAATTAACATTCAGTAATTTCCCAATGGTAAACTCATTAACAGTGACTTTTGTCAGTGAAACAATTGTGTCATATACTAACCAGGAGGAAGTTCATGTTTCGAGACGCGAGAAAGTATCCGCTAACAGTGTCAGATTTGCTGCGTCGTCCGGACTATAATGGAATAAAAATATTCTATTTGCTTTAAAAATACGATACTGTTATTCAGATTACAAGTTATTATGATAGTCGTTATTTTATGGGACAAGCTATGAAGTTGCATTGATAGGTGAAGCGTTTGTATCAGACTTTTCTGATCATATAAAAAAACATTGCAGCAACTGTATGAAAACTGGTTCTTGAATTGTAAGATTTATTTTTCGTGAGTGGCAAAAAGAGAAGTAAAAGATACTGTAGTTGAATGGAAATTTTAGATTAAAAAAAAGTTGTGACACAAATTTTCGAGTTTTTAATCAGATGATAATCAAAGGACGTACGAACCATAATGGTAATACAAGCGTTGAATTTGGAAAGGGTTTTCCCTCCCTAATTTTGGGGTTTTAAAATTACATACCCATATTCCAACCACAAGCACGAAAGCGAAATATATCACAATAACTGCGTAATCACCAGCACCGAGTTGACTTTGATTTTCGGAAACTATAACAGGAGATTCATCCATGATAAATATTCTTCTCGTTAGATCGGTTACATTCAGGTATACACAGAAGTGCACTCCTCGAGACCCACAAGGACACTGAGAACACTCTAAACAAGTCTCTTTGAGTGGTTGACGCTAGGATTGTGCTCTCACGTAGAAAAAAAAAACGCAAACAAACCTGTTCTACGAGGGAAATCCCGCTTTGGTGGAATGCCTATTTTCTGAGAAAGGATATAGGTTAGGTGTTTTTCTTAATCGTATGACATTTCGACAATGCGTCAAACGGAAACCAACCGTAGGAAGTGTGAATTGGTATGTGTGACATACACCGTCATTAAAAACGAGTATTCGTGAGCGTGAGCCATGCATAGATGTACAAGATTTGCGTAGAGCACTGTGTATTTTCCCTTATCATAATACGTACAAAGAGGATGTCCGTAAGGAAGTTAAGCATAAAATCCCCACACAAAAGCCGCAACACTCATGGCTAGAATCGCGTGGACATTGACAAACCTGCGGTCAATAACAAAAGTGGTATTAGCAACACATAAGTAGCTATCAGCCGTCTTTTTAAGTTTTTAGAACACCGGAATTTTTTAAAAATCTTTTTAGTACATTTTTTCAGTAGTTGTCAACAATGAAAAGAGCGCGTAATTAAGAACGCTTGGTAAGGAATTCAACGTTTTTTTCATAAATATAAGATTTGAAATGATTTTTAACTAAACGAGAAGTTGTGAAGAGTTTTCTACAGGGCAATATGTTTTTAGTAGTGTCCGCGCAATTTTACCTGCGCCAAAATGTGGGTTCATCCAAAAACTCGGCAGCTTGTTTCGCTTCTTCCTCAGGACTTAATTTAGGAGTTTCGGGTTCTTTCTGAGGTTTGGTCATATTTTGCGTTTGGACACCGCAAAGCACATTTACAATGCGACGCCATGTTGGAATTGGTCCAGTAGCTGTGAAAGCATTTCAAATTCACGGCGTCGAAATTTACGGATTAACGAAAAGCATTAAAACAACAGTCACGAATTGAAAGAAACAATCGAACTTTTACCTTCAGTTGTATCATCACTGCCCTCTTTAGAGTCCTTCAGTAAGGTTTTGTCTTCATCCTCGCCTTCGTCCTCGAGGTCTAAACGGGCTTTGTGGCTACGCCGTGTCCAGAACGTAAGGCGGTACAGCTGTCAGTAGTTTAAATGGAGCTTAGCTTAATGTATGAACGTAGACGAATTGAACTAGTTACGTATTGTTTGTCGAACGGCTGCGTCAAAATGGAAATGACAATAGTAATAACAAGAACTATGACGAATAATATGCAACCGAAATGGAGATAGTGAATATCGCCGACTAGTCTTTTAATAATCTCCGGTCTTGGGTCCGGTAAACCTACCAAAGTACAACTTTATTATACAAAGTGTACTTTTTAAAAATATTTCTGTTTAGAAATGTACTCGAAGGCATTTCTGTTAGAAATGTTAGAAATGCTTAGAAGGCATTATGTGGTGCTAATCACCTAAATTATACCATTTTTTATTTAAAAGTATGTATTTTAAATATTACCTGAGCCACAAGGCGGAATAACATAGCCGAATTCCAGGCCAAATCGTATAAGACCGATGATAAGTCCACACATTAGGCCCCAAAACGCTCCCTAAAATATTATTTGTTTAAATATAGTTGTTACTTAAGAGGTTAGCAAGGTTGGTAGTAGTTAGTAAGTTAGACTGATTATGTTACTTTTTCGTTAACAAACGGTGCGTAAATAGCTAGAATATAAATGGCACACACAGGAGGTGACAGATATGATGTTATACTCTGCACATAGGTGAAAAGTTGCCCTCCTTGTGAAGCTTGGATAATTGGAATCCAAATAATACTGACAGCCACAAGTGCGAGTATAAACAACCTAAAAAGTTAGTTGTCTGTTAGTAAAATATTAGTACGTTACACTGTCACGGTAATGTAAATAGTAAAGGCACAATTAGCACTTTCTGTGTTAGTTAATACATGCTTTAAAAATTAAAGAAATAATTAGGCAGTAAAAATTTCCAAGATTAGTGCCCAATATTCTTGGTCATGAAACACAAGCCACTGTAGCCATTATTCAAGATTAACCGGTTCCTATGTGCAATAAGGACCAATTTCATTCATGTCAGACTCTTTCAGTTCAACCAAATTTTGGGGTCGTTTCATGCCTGTTGTGAGTAACGGTCCTCTTACTTGTTCAGTAACTCCGTCCCATACTACGGACAGTAGAAACACTGCCGTAACGGGTGGAGGCAGTAAGTTCTGGATTTGTTGAATGTAGATAAAAAGTTGAGAAGTTCCTAATTCTTTCATTATAGGAACCCAGCAAATACTTATGACTGTCAGGCCTAGTACGCATAAACTACATCAATTATTTTCTTAGTATTAACCAGGACGATGTTCATTTTAAGAATCATTAAGAATCAAAGAGCCTTACCGACCAACGATGAGTAATTCCGTGTCGGTGGGTTTGTTCCGGATACGGGTCCAAATATCAATTGTGAAGATAGTGGACGCAGAGTTGAAGATCGATGTTAGTGAGCTCATTAAAGCAGCCAGCATCACTGCCAACATCATTCCGGTTAAACCTAAGTAATGATGACAAAATTAAAAAATTGACTTCATAAGAACAGTACGTTGTTCTTTCAAATAATTAACCTTGCAAACTTCAGAGGCAAACATATTAAGTCACATAGATCAGAGTGTAATTGGAAAGGAAGAAATTTTGGTACCAGGCGGCATGAGCTCGATTACCAGCTCGGTATAAGCAATGTTCGTGCAACCAGCTTCACTGCCGCAGACTAGTTTACAGACTTCAGGACTAGCACACCCTACACGGTCTGGGTAAAGTACCCTTGCTGCCATACCGGGAAACACAATGAGAAATAGCGGTAAAATTTTCAAGTACCCGGCCATAATACAACCACTTTTGGCATGTGTCATGTTCTTGGACGCCAGTGCCCGTTGTACTATTACCTGAGAGGACGTAGAGAGTGTAGTTAGCGATTGTCAAAATTTGTTGGGCAAACAGAGTAATGAAGCAAACAATAGGAAAGAAGTCGTACTTGATCTGAGCACCAGTACCAGATACCGGATATCGTTACGCCGAAAATAACTCCCGTCCAAGGTAGGTCGGAAGCTCCCGGCACTGCACTCCGGAATAAATGCATGGCATCGTCGGGGATCTTAGCGCACGACATATTATTAAGATCGTACGCCGTGTAATTCTCGTTCGGGTATGCGTGAAAGTATTTGCGTATTAACTCAGAATATCCGCCGACCGCATTGAATGCTGTAATTTTAAATGCATTAGCGCAACAAGCCTAAATAACTGTTCAGCAAGTCTGGATACTATTTTTCAGTTTTTTCGTATTGTAACCGGGGTAGTATTTTGCTGTTGTTGTTAAAAAGAAATATATTTACACATTCCCATGAGAATAAAGGCTCCGATCAACATCAGGATTGTTTGAACGAAATCGGTGTAAATTACTGCCGTCAAACCGCCCGAGATGGTGAATAGTGCAGCAATGGCTAACAGAATTAGGATAGAAATGTACAATCCTCCATCACCTTCCAAGCCCATGGCTAAACTAATGAACAACGCGCCTGCATATAAATCCGCCTGTGCGAATAAAAAATAATGAACCGTATGAAATTGGCAGACAATCTCATATCTAGTCAACGAATTTTTAAAATGTTATGTGACAGCTTTGGAACAGAAATTACCGAAATCTTGGTGAAAACGTATAGCAGCAGAGCTAATACTGATAAGTAAACTCGAATTCTTTGCCCACCAAATCTTTTCCGCAAATACTCCGGCATTGTGTAAACGCCGCTGGCCATATACACCGGTACAAATATCCAACCCAGGATCATTAAAATGAAAATGGCCTAAAGAGTTTTACTCATTATCTTCTAGAAGGTATTAACTTAGAGAAAAATTCATAGTTGTTTTTTAGTTACATTCAACTCAAAAGCTGCAATGCCGATACCCGATGCGGCGCCTGATCCCGATAATCCGATGAAATGTCCTGAGCCGATGTTACTGGCAAACAAAGATGCTCCGACCTTATCATAAAAATAGAACTCTTTGACCATCAAACGTAATTCGCTACAGAAAAGTTATCTTACTAAAACGCAATGCATGTTACGGGACGCAAGGAAGTACCCACTGACAGTATCTTGCTTACTTTGGCGGCCAGACTAATTGACATACGGAGATAGTTAGTAAGCGAAGGTAATCAAGGTAGCCAAGACGTGTCGAAAAGGTCAGCAGCAGTCAACAATGGATAAAAAAAAACATTGTCAGCCTTTGTCATTTAACCAAATTAGACAAGACTTGAACCAAGTCAGAAAGGTTATCTCATGAAGATTAAGAAGGTAACTCAAATGTTATCCTGGTTGTTTAAGCCCTCAGGTCATCTGTGGGTTATCGCTTGTCAATTTAAAAATGGGGCTACTTGTCCCTTCTGGAATAATGTACGCAATAGAACGGCGGAATACACTTCCCGTGAAACCTAATAAATCACAACAAAAAGCAGGACCAAAGTAAAAATCATAAATCACACCAAGTTTTCTTTTATCGCCATATCTACCGTCGAACTAACTCGTATTCGAGACCGAAAATCCCGTTTGCATACAATCGATGGCTCTAAACATGGGAAAGTGCACTACACGAACGTGACCTTACGTATCTTAGTCTGTAATTCGAACAATCCGGATTTCTGTCCGTGCATTTAATTTCGTTAGTGGTACAAGAATGTACCACGTGCGGTTCAAGATTCACGAAAGAGTCAAGGAAACGCGAACAAAATAGTCAACGTCTAGTACACATATAAAAAACGAGTACTGGCAAAAAGGCTCAGTAATGGGAAACGTACCCGTTTTTTTATACAATAAACAGTAAATACTTACCCACAATCCAACGCCCAGAACGAATGCAAAGTACACAACAATAACGGTGTAGTCACTCCATTCTAATTTGCTTTTGCTAATTAAGAAATCGTCGTCCGCCATTATTGGAAAGAAAATAATTAAATATGCCTTGAGTCTGTTCTTCCTATACTCTTTCCGTACTCAACCAAACCCGAACTAAAAGTACTGGCGCTCGTCTTTGCCTTTAAACACCATCATAGGCTTGTTTGTGTTATCTAAAGCTTCCTGTTTAATTTTCCCCGTTCGACTCATTGCCCCAAGATCACGATCCATTTTCTTACGATAAGCGGTAAGCTGATACAACAAATCGCAACTGTGCCTTGTAAACTAATTTACCTCATTCCACTCGATACGACTGAATCCGTTTTTTCCCCCCATTAACTTACAGATTTTCAGTTTGCAATATGTGTAGTTGCCGCTCTGTACGTTTTAATTTTTTGCTCCAATAATTCGCAGTGATATTCTGCATATGCTCAAAATAATTTTAGGGTACTAATAATGTACAAATCTCCCTTCTCTTTCTTTTTTTTTATCGAACTTCATATTGTTCAATTTGATGCTTGACTTCTGACTTGTCTATTTAAAACTATATTGGAGATGTTTTTTGTGTAACGAATGCATCGTTTCTAACTCTGAACTTTGGAAAGTACACATTTTTGGCAGTTATTTGTAATCCAGTTATTTTTTAAACGTCTTCTGAAATTGTAAAATATTTTTCAAATTACAAGCGACTTTCTACTAAATTATTACCGTTATTTCCTAAAAGTGTGCAATTCTGATATATATCGATGCGTTACTTTGTCATTACTTTCATTCTTTCATTGTCGTACTTTCACATGCCATTCGGATAAACTGAGACATGTTTTCGTTCAACTCGTATATTTGGCTTTACGTTACGGTCAGTATTCGTTTATAGTAGGTTTATTTACATCGAACAACTTTTAAAAACATTTAAAACATGCAAGGGTTTATGACGTAATGACTGGATTACTATTCACGATGGTGCCCGACACATGTCTACCGATTTTGCTTTATAAATCACGATCCGGTAAGAAAGAAGTTTCAAGCTGTGAAAACAAAAAAGAAGTAGGGAAGGAAAAACGAGAAGTCTGTTGGATGAATTTCTGCTAAGGCAGGGCTTCAAGCTGTAAATAAAATGCGCAGGATTAAAATGAGCAACCGCAATTGCTGCACATATTGCCATGCAGTAGGAAACCAAGCATTAGTTAACCAAGACGTTCCAAGTACCTGAAAGGTATCACTCATGCCCAAGACGCTATAAGGAGCTTTAGGGCTCATGTACAACAAACTGTAACGACCAGGTAAATATAAACTCGATTCGGGAAAGACGACCCTAAAGACCGCTCTCCCATCTATTTCAACGGCTTCCTGTGGAGCCCAGACGTAAGTCACATATTCATCCAGGCTGGTAAAACCCTCCTATCGCAACGACGGTGTCACTGGCGTTAGTTTATCTACTAAAAGTTTTACGTCTCAATACGTACTCGAAACAAGGCGATCCAATCGGACGACGTGATACCGTGTTGACGAACTTCGTAGTGCGCGACACCGTCTTTTCCCATTTCCCAGCTGGTCACATTCAGAAACGTTACAGGAATGTTAAATTCGGACGGAGTTATCTAAAGAAAGGACAGAATAAAAATGCTATCTAACGAACCAAAGCGTCCACATTACTTTGATTTCAAATAGAGAGGATACTGGTTTATGATCACTCATGGTTTGTTCGGGGTGGCTTTTATAGTATACTTGATTTGCGTTAAGCTTGTCAGAAACCGTCTCATTGACGCGGTACAAGATACGGTCTGTCCAAGCGGGCCGGCGCCTATTAAAAAAAAATTATCCTAATTGTTTTCCACTTTTTTAGGAACGAGAGTTCAGATTGATTTGTGCGGGGAGTAACTGAAAAGGCAAAATTACTTGAGGTCGTATTGCTGTTCTCCGACTTCAAACTTATAAGTAGGTGGGAAGGTGACGGGACCTTCTAGAAATTCACTAAAAGCTAAACCCTTCTTCCGGATAGTTGATAACTGATCCACTTCCAACAACAATGTAGTGTCATTAGTAGAGAGCATTTTCACAATCTCTTCGGCTTCAAAAGTGCCTTCGTTAAGTCGGAAGTTCAAATCACCCATCCAAAACGCATAGCTATAATAATTTTGAACAGAAATGTTTAGAATGTTCTTTCAAGTATTTGCTCAAACGATAGTCCAACTTACTCATGGTAAAGAATATTGGACGTCTCCGGAATACTGAATTCTTGGCTATTAATAATATTATTATACTCGCCAATTCTTTGGTTCAACCCGGAATCTCCGTGGGTTAAGTGAGCATTGACGAAACAGATGGAGTTTTCTCCAACGTTAAAACGAATGCTTACCGCACCCTTGTTTCCCTACGATACAAATATTGCAAATTATTTTTTACAGAATAAGGGATTCCTGTAATAATACCCATAAGCCGCTGAAGCCCGTACGTGTTAGGGCAGTTTCAATATCCCGAAAGTAGGGTAAATGTTTCTTCTGAACAAATACAGACATTACCACGCCGACCATCCTCGCGGTGTAAAGCTTGACATAACCATGGTTGCCTAAGACACTTTTCAGTGTATGTGACCAAGGATCTTGGTATAACAAGTCGTGAAGCCTATCTTGTGGCTGGGATTTGACTTCTTGTAACCTTGAAATATGAGACAAAAATTCGGAACAAACTTAGAGCTAGAAAACTACTACTCCTAAGAATAACTCGTTTATTACCCAATGACGTAAGCGTCAGGCAATGAAGTTAATGCACTTTGTTGAGCTAACGATTCTTCCGAGGGTAATTGCAGTAAATCGTCCAATTCTTCAATGGGTGGAGCCTTGGTTACTACATTCCATGTCAGCAGCAAAATGCTGAGTAAAAAAAGAAAACCGGATTAGTGTAATGATCAACTGCATTGTGGGCCGTACAAAACTGGTAGATCCCAAGATAACGAAGAATTCACTTCGTACCAGTTAATTTAACCAATACTTGCCCAACGGAAATTTGACCTTGGAAAAGCTAAAATTTTTATCAATGTTTTTACCTTAGCGTCTCCATCATCATAACGATGGTTATTCTCCAGGCGCACAGAAAATACAGAGAAAATGAAAGGAAAACTTTACATTAAGGAAACGAGAGGCTTCTTTATTAAGAGAAAGCAACTTAGAGGTGTATGCGTGGTTAAAGGTGCGCCGGTGTACCAAAAACACCGCACTGTATTTGAAGATTTGGTCCTCGTGCAAAATGAGATGCTAAAGGTCGCTCATGCAATATGGTAAACTAGAAAAAAGGTTTGCAGGCTGTACGCTAGGTGGCTGTTTTATATGTGTACATCGGTTAAAAACAAAAATCGGTGAAAGTAGACCTGGTATCAGATGAACCGTCGTCTTTAAAGTCAGAAGTCAAAGTGAAAAATTGTTTACACCATCATCTTTATGCATATTATATATCGAAATATAAATCTGTATAGAAAAGTAAGTAGAGAAACAGAGGTAGCCCAGTGAAGCGTTTAGGCTTACGTAACCTTTAGTATCACCAAAACTTGCCTAGGATACTGAGCAATAATTGCACCTCGATGTAGAGAAAATCAGACCCTGTATAAAGAACCGAAAACAATTAGGAAACAATGCGAAAAGCTAGATGAAGCGGGACTGATGGGTGGATTTGCATTTGTTTTATTTATTTATTTTTTATTTCTTTCTTGGGAACCAATGAAATATCGGACAAATGAAGCTGTTTTCAACACAAAAAGATGTACTGACATCGTGGGAACACGGTTGCAGATTTCTCACTTGCCGCGGTAGCCGGGAAGGATATTCGGTAGACAGCATTTAAGACCCACGACACTAAGATGCGTGTCACAATAGAGGCTGTCAGTTCGAGCGTATAACACGTGCACAGAAAAGAAAAATGACTTCTCAAAGCTTCTGAGAGTGACAAAAATAGCTGAATTTAGAAACGTACCAATAATCGCAAGGAAAAACTTATATTATTACAGAGCTCTGTACATAGTAGGAAATAGTGCCGTCATCATCACTTTTACAAAAGTATTGCTTATCTAATGAGCAGTTTGTCAAAAATTTCTTTCCTTTTTTTGAGTTATCGGCAAACTCGAAATAGTCAGAGCAAGGAAATGAGTCCAGCTCTTTCCCAAGAAACGGATAAATCTTGGAATAAGCCTGCAATTGGTCTCGGAACGATCAAGTTGCCTGAAAACTTGCCAAAACAGATTTCATCACGGGGGTCGAATGCACACAAGACTAATTAACTGTGGTGGGGCAAACATCCAACAATATTGCTAAACTTCACAAACAAAGTAAGTCTCAAACGAGCAGGGCGAGTCGTTCCACTTCAAGCCTTTTCCATCGCGGTTCCACAACTCCAGACAATGTTCCTCCTCGCCGTTCTCATACCGGAAATTATTAGGTTCACCAGCGTTCCAATTAATGAACGTCACAGGCCTGCCAGTAGCCATCCAAAAGAAATTGCCTTCATCGCCTTGATCAGTGCCAGAAGTCCAGAAGTGTTCGTGTCCCAATCCTGTCATGTTGTGAAATGTAGAAACAAATTTAGTAAATCACGTTACAATTAATACTAAATCAACCATGAAACCAACAAATCGTAACTTCCTTCAAATTACCAAATTCTTTGACATGTTTCTCGAGACGATCGTTCTCTTCTTGGGTTTCAATACTGGCCAACTGCATTCCGTGGTATCGGCAGAACTTGGCAGCTTTGTACCAATTTGCCTACAAAACGCAAAAAGAGGGACATAATCAGAATATTTGGCAATGCCACCAAATCGTATCGTGTCAGCAAATTATAAGCTTTTGCGCAGTCATTGCCAATATCCCTTTTGTAAGGACAACGCCTTCTTTGCTCCAGATACATGCATCACATTTGCATACTAGTACTTAAGAAAGCAAGAGAATTGCATACCTTGAAAAAAGTCCCCAAGTAGTAGCGCTTGTCGCCCAACTTGCTTAAAGGCATGGTCCAATGTGCCATAAGACTAATATCATCGCAGCTGCCAGTCGTACAACCTGAAACATGCCACCAAAAGATTTTAGAACTATCGATTCAGTAATGAGGTCACAGCTGACCCATAAATTCACCATGGTACTCCTTGCACTTTGAATTCCGTAACTTTATTCATCCAGCAGGTAATTTCTTGGACTTCATTCATCAGAATTTTAGATCGATTTCGTGCGATATTTAAGTGTTGCTTTTATAATACATTAAAGAGCACGCGACTACTGGAAGGCTGCATTCCATAACGATTATTTTGACACAAGCTATGCGCTCAAATAATTTATAGCATCTCTACTGTTCTTATGAACGATTTCCTTTGTAAATTTTCTGATTGACTGTTCTCTGATTTTATCGCAATACTTTACTACTAGACGTCTCATGTGCAGGGGAAAACTAGTTCTGTAAATAACTCGAAACATGTAAAAGTAAATTCTTTTATGGTCATCGGAAAAACTGCGGTATTTCAATTGTCCCCGTTTTACAAATAAAGTAACAACAGTGTATAAAGTAAGAGTAACGTATCAACGAAAATTTTGCTTCTAAATAGGCCTATAGTTACCACGCCAAGTGAACTATACAATTGGAGGCTGATACACCAACAAAAAATTTGTATCTGGAACTGTAAAACTATTTACATAAGTAGAGTGCTTTTTATTGAAAAGAAATATCTGTGTCCTAGCTTTTTTGAAACTAAGTGTACTCGTACTGTCACTAAAACAATTCGTGATGGAAAATTCATCCGTATCCTCGTGCTGCATGTTTCGGATGATTTATATTTCTGGGTTGCTTTCTATTGGAAGTTACTTACTGCACATACGACTATCTAATGGTGCATTCAGACTGACGCGTTTTCGCAGGGCTGAGGTTTGGTACCCATAAGGCTCGGAATCTTTGTATGTTAGCCCCTCTGAAATCCCTCGGGTGACGAACCGCACGGCCGCACCGCGAAATCTTGTCAGTCTGAATCCACTATAAACCAATATTTTGCCATGAAATTGGACGTTAGAATGATTGATAACGAATTTTACTTTTAATTGTGTTCCCACACGGTAGTAAGAATTGCAAACCAGTAGGTTTTCTCTGAAGAAAATTCGGGTCATGCCCATATCTAAGGCAAACAACCCTCGAATAGACGAACTTTCTCCCCCCTATTCGAGAAAGCTGACATTTTGACATCAGCCAGACTACTCCCGCACCCTACACTCATACAACAATACAATGGTTCCTTGAAGCTAAAGACGAGCTTTCTCTTTTTCTCCAACCTCAATACTAAAATAACAGCATCCGCCCCGGAGGTAGTCTGTCCGTACACGACATGAGGAACAGGATCAAGGCATATCGGATTTTTCCACGGTAAGCCAATTTAGGCCTTGTTAGCTCCTTAACAGATGGATGGGCTTTTTGAAGATAACAATCGCTTGTAACTTGTGCCCAAAAAGTGAAAGGAATCAGAAGAATTTGAAGAAGATCTTTCGAGTAAGAGTCTACTTTAACGGGAAAATTCTTGCCTTTGACCCCAATTTCATTGTGGATCTTCTCGTATGGATTACAAAACCACGGCGTAGTTTTCTTTCTTTTCTGAAGTTTATTCTAACAATGAGAAGACGTCCCAGTACGTTTGTCACGACCTTCCAGTCACTTTTGCTTTCAGCTAACTCATCTTCCTGACGTCTTGACGTTATACATTCGAATTTGTGGCTCAGCACCCAGTCCTATCGAGGTCACCAAGTTAAGATCTCTTGAAAAATCCATTTACCAAAAAGTAGAGAAAGAGGTTTATCCTTGAATCTCTTTTGAAATGCTTCAAAAACGTTCAAGGCTCACTGCTTCTTCTATGCTAGGACCATTAAGTCATAAATGTTTTTTAAAAAATGAAGGGTGTGAAGTTAGTCAACTGAAAGGTACGAACATCTTCTCCGGAGATGAGCTCACGTCTACTGCCAAGACCTACTGACCTACACTTAGCGGGAATAACATGCAAAGATAGTACGTACAGACTGCTACAGGTATCCAGTCTTTCTGGCAAATACTTATGAACGCTTACCAGTTAGTATTCCCTAACTTTTTAGCTTTCTACTCCGTAGAAAAATTATATTTTTTCTCTCTGTACTTGCAATTATAGCTTATCCTTCCAAGAACAGTGACACCAGACTAAAAAAAAAAAACGAATCTGTAGAGAACCTAACCGGAATTTTCCGTGTCACACAGCTCGAATTTCAACTCTCTCTGTTCTTTGAGATAACCTATAAATTAAAGTGAGACACCACGTGTTTTAAGAAATTAAGCACTAAAAAGATCAAATATGGAATGTCTTGCGTCTGAAAATTAAAGTGTTTTGTTAAATATGCCTTAAAACACCGACAGTAACTCGAGTAGGATTTACTTGGTGCTGCTGCATTGGCGGTAAGCGGAACGCCAGTGACCGCTATACACAGAAGTGCTAGAAGATAATCCCGAATCCAAGCCATATTTCTTCCAAGTTAAAAACACTGCGACAATCACTGTCTGTATCACGACAATAAAAGTGAAAGAGACAATTTAAAAGAAACAATTCTTTTTAAGTGATAAGACTCGGGCCAGCTGGGGTTTTTCGTCCCGCGTCCCGCGGTTGGTTCAGTCCAACTGGAACCAAACTCCAGTTACCGGACCACTCATATAGAAAAGCCAACTTTTACCTGCAGCGGGTATCAAAGTCACTACTACATGGCCAGCCTCTTCTTCACTTCTTGTGTGAATTGTTAAGCATTCACCATAAGCGACTCAAGGCTCTTTTCTTCCAACGTTTTGTCTTCGCATCCATAATTTCTACCCAGTCGTGTGCTTTTTTGGGGGAGAAAAAGACACAAGATGGATGGACTGTTTTGAAAGTGGTATTTATTAATGTCAGACTTTGTTGGAGAGATGTTCATCTTCTTTGAGTCCATATCTTGTAGAAACAGACAACGATTAGAAACAATGGAAAGACAATGTGCCTTTTTGCACGAATTACGTAGAACGTGAAGAAGGCATTTTCTTCTTACCACATGCAGTAATGTATAAGAAGACTGTTTTCAAGATAGCCGTCCGTTCTCTTAGGAGGAAAACAAAAATTATTACTAGGCAATGAAAACGTGACGTGACTGACGCGACACCAACACCTACACTTCCTTTAAATAGAATTTTGTCATACTTATTAAAAAAATTTTCAACACAGTTGCAGTACAAAATATGGACTTAAACAAATGGTTATGTTTTAGGTGGACGACAATTGCATAAAATATGTCCCTATCCAATTTTTTTCTTTTTGTGTGTAAAGAACATTTCTTTATTAACGTTAAGTTACGTAATAATTCGCGCAGCCTCGCCATTTTCTTTCCCCAGGGACTGGAAATATTCGCAAAAAAATCGGTAGCTACAAAGCAGCTGCAAAACATGTATCGTCAATACTTTATGTATAAAGGAGCTCTTTGCGTAGGTCGATCTTTTTATGAATATCATTGGGCATTAATTGCTAGCCTACACAATGCTCTGTGATCAGAAAAGGACTCTTTGTGTGGGGCAATCTTTTACGAGTATCGTATTGGCCTGTAGAGTTTATTATGACATAAATTCCACGACTTTCTATAGAAAAATGGAAAGTTATGAGTTGTTTTAGCATACAAAGTAACTAACCGTAGCGAGCTAATCAACTGCACGCGTAGATTCTTAAAAAGGTTCCACTTGGATACCAAAGCCAAGAAAAGGTTACAGTATTGTCTTTTTGTTCGATTTTAGTTCGTTAACAGACTGTCAACGAATATACAGTTCATTAGTTGAATTGTGAAAATAGCTTAATTCGGCCTTGCGTAATTGGGTCTGGGTCGTTGGAGCAAAAATATTTGTTTATCTCCTTAAAAGGGAGCATGCTTGATAACCGAGAACTTGCGATACAACAATGAAGACTTATCATTGTCGGCTTTTCTGTGCCACTTACATACATTAAATTATGGTACTCCAAAAGGTAATGATAGGGTGTTCGTTGTGTTCGATGATGTTTCGCAAGCATACCATCAGCAATCGTAACGGATTTCTTGCAATCTTGAAAAAGTGTACCAACCTTGAGTACCAGACACGTATATCCTATAGTGTAGCATGAGCTCATCCGGAGTTGAATACAAAAGGTGTAAAAAGACTGGGCAAAAACGGACTTTCCCTTACACTGACACAAGTGGAGCCTTGAAGTATCAGCCCCACCCAAAACTGCATCGCCTATGTAATCCGAAAACCCATTCCACGTATCAAGGTTACCAGACGTGACTGAAACCCTGACCTTTATGACTCCAAGTGATCTCGCTGTGTTGAGCGAAACAAGTACAAACGGCTATTAGATGGGAGCCTTAAACATTGTTGTAACTTATGTATATTTGAACCATACAGACTTGTTCTTTATGAATTTAATTCATAATGGAAAACAAGAGATTTTGTTGGCTCGTTATCTAACAACACTCTTACGATTGCACACTAACCCAAGTACTTTGCGATTGCTCATTAGCGGGTATACTTACGATACGGTGCTAAATTATAACTACAAAGACAATCGGGGTACAACGAATTTTATCGTTCGTGGACCACACAATTAATAGGAACCAGCATCGTTCGGATCATGTTGGTTCAAAGTTTTATAGACTTACCACCTGCGTCGTAGAGAGGTGGTTTGCATTGATGCCGGGATTGATAAATCGACCTTGATAGACAAGTACAGGGCTTGTAACCTGCGAGAGTCACTTTGTAGTTAAGTAGTTTTGAAGTTTATTTTCATGCTTGTGGTCATACTTGTTGACCTTGCAAAGAATTCAGCGTTAGCGTGTGGTGTACAGAGAGTGCTTGTATTTCAGATTTTCCAAGCAGTCTTTAAGGAAATTAGTAACAACACGAGCATAACTACTGTACTTTAATCTTACAATTGAAAATGCTTTAATTCATAATACGGGTATGTAAAGTGGTACACCGATTTTGTCAACGCCCATTATCAGACCTTCCGATCCTATCAGCTGCCTTGTTTCTTCCCTAACGGTAGGTTTTTACATGATTTGAAAGTATTCACTCATAGACAGTAAATGATTTTCCCCACAGTGATGTCAGAAAGTACATTAACGTATTAAGAATGCCATTTATTTTCGTTTTTTATTCCGCTGTGGGATTTTTACAATTGCCCTAATGTATTTAACAGGTGGATCTAATTTGGTTAACTCTTCGACTTATTTCGGTTCTCGACCGGTTGACAAAGCTGGAGTTTAACAGTACGCAACTTTGTCGACGCTACAGTGGAGCTCCGGTTGTGTTATGTAGAATTATAATTAACATTATAAATTGCATATTCGTACCTAGTAATGATTTCCTGAGGCCTTCGTTAAATAGTGCATATTCCATAGGTAACTCTCAAAATAAACTTAAGACTCAACCCCCAACCTCGATTTAATCATTTTCGAAGAAAAAAATTGCAGAAGGCATTGGAAAAGTCGGAGTTCTGCTGTAACTTAGGACGTTCGGTGCCCAATCGTGCTATAGATGGGTTGTTTTATATTTTATGCTGAATCAATAAAATTTTTATACAAAAAATTTGATACCAATGATGTAAGTAATAATAGAAACGATAAACTAATAATAACTAATTTGTGAGATTGGGTTTAATGGTCTATCAATGTAACCATGCGCTCGTAACCTTTGCGTTTAGGAAAGGAGTTGTTAATGACCAACGTTATCAGAATGCCCGAAACGAAAATTTCCTCTACTGTCCTCTACTCAGTCTAGTGTTATGAAGTTGTTAAGAGGTACGACGGAGCCTTTCCAAATATTTGAATTCTGCTTGACAAGCTTTACGCAATGGAATGGCAGTACGTGTGTTTCCACAGAACATGAAAAACCTTTGGGAAAATTTTCAGTATGATGTAAATTTACACAACTGAACCTTGTTGTAGCCCTTTCTTTTGTAGATCTTTGCTTCTAGAGAATTTCTGCCAATATTTGGATTGATTCCGTAGCAAAAGCAAAGGTGTCAAGTAGTGAAAGCGGGAGCTTTTTTCGTGATATATATGAATTAATGTCAATAGTAGAGTTAGTGCATTATTGCACGCCGCAACTTTTCGCTTAACTCGTTCCTGCAGTTTGCCCTCTTCCCAGTCGAATTAAATAGGAGGGTGTCATGGGGAGCAGTTTACTACTAATTTGAACTGCAAATAACGAACTTTAATTGCTTACATAGATCTTTTTTTTTTTTTTTTTTTTTTTTTTTACCAAGATGGTGCGGGAAAGTTGGTAAGGAGAGGAGCGTTGGTTTACATTGTCGAAGGAGCATCCGTCTTGGATAGACTTAACCTACTTAAACAAGACATCAAGTGACCAAAGCAGGTGAGAAGTACGGTCACTTTCTTCTTTTTCAATTGCGACACCTCCCTCTTTCCATAGAATCCTTTCTAGGAAGCTCCGAAGTGTGAAACAACGAAGTGGGCGAAGCCTCCGTGTTCATGTTGTACTGCAATATGGACTGTTGTGACTTGCACAAATTAGACTTCATAGGATGGAATGCAGAAGGGCGCGGCTTGCCTTCTGTGGCGTTGGGAACTCTGGTTTGTTCTATGATTTCAAATTTGCGTTTTCGCGTGACTTGTCTCTAAATGAGTCAGTTCAGACGCTGTAATGACAAAAAAGCAGTATGTCCTTTCGCTTACAGATGTAAACCAATTAAATAGTCAATACGAATGGATGTAAGATTCTATTTGAAATCGGGAGGGACGGCTTTTTATCCCATCGGTGCGTCGAAGAGAAATGTAGTAAACTTATGCGGAGTTTCCACCAACGTGTTGCAAAAGCTTTGATTCGCACAAAATGTTGGTAGAAACTGGGCACTAGAGAAATTAAACACATGAATTCATTTCGCCAGAAATAACTTACGCTAAAATTTTCGAACAAAAAAGTTTGGCAAAGGTCTTATAGTTCGTAGCCGAAATTCCGAGATCAATAGAGCAGCGACCGCTTTAATCATTCAGTTTTACAATGACAAGCAACTGACCCAAGCTTCGTGACATATTTTTCGTATCACTTGCTGAATCATCTATGACAGTTGCAATCAAGAAAAAAAAACTGTTTCAAACTCGTTTTCTGTTGTAATTTTTCGGAAATCCAGCAAGTCGAAATTCCCGCAACACGTGGCAGCATGTCGCCATCTTTTTTGCTTTGACCCACCATATCCTTTCAAAAAAGGGACAGTCTGGCACGAAGCTTAATTAACTTTTGCTCTTTCATTTGCAACACTCACAGGCTTTAATCACTCCTGAAACCTTGTTTAAAAGGGACAAAACTTCTTCCCTTCAATCAGGGGCGCAGCGAAAGGGGGGGGGGGG